>JABUQX010113141.1:10000-25083 GCA_015478945.1 Trachelipus rathkii | reverse complement strand
CGGTATTTATTTGAAACCCATTTTTGGCAACCCAATTTTTTGGCAAACCCTAATTAGCAACCATTTTCGAAGAAGGGTTGCCGCCAAACGGTGTGCGTTAGCAACCGTTGTACGTACGCCCCCTAATTTTTTCGATCATGGGTCATTTTTTGCCCACATAATTTTTGATGTGTCTTTAGCGGCATAGCCCTTTTTTAATGTCTTAACCTTGTTTCCGTCGCGTTTCCCGCCCGCGTGAACCTTTGCGTTCAAATCCTGCCCCTCCATGGCGCCACCCGCAGGTGCGCAGCCAGCCCGCCCGCCGCCGCTTTTCTGCCGCCTCGTTTCCCGCCCGTCGCGTGAACCTTTGGTCTCAAACCTCGGCACACCGCAGCAGGTGCGCCCGCAGGCGCCATTTTCCGCGTTGTTCCCATTCCGCAAGCAGAGCAGAGAGAGAATCCGTCCCACCAACCTGTATTGTCATACTCCCAACCTTGATATATAGTATATTATATATATATATTATATACTATATTATATATATATATAATATATATATATATAATATATATATATATATATATATACATAATAATATATACATACTATATTATACTATATATATATATATATACCCTATATATATATTAGAGAGAGAGAGAGAGAGAGAGAGAGAGAGAGGAGAGAGAGAGCAGAATCCGCTCCACCAACCTGTATTGTCATACTCCCAACCTGAATATATATATATATATATATTATATATATATATATATATATATAATATATATATATATATATATATATATATATATATATATATATATATAATATATATAATAACCTATATATTATATATATATATTATGAGAGAGAGAGAGAGCAGAGAGAGATATTTTGATAAGTGCGCAATTACAGCGCGCATCCTTAAACTCGTCCTCTTGGCATCTATCGCCACGCCTCCAATAATAGCATTAGCGAATCACATTTGTGAATTGTAATATTTACATTATTTGCATTTTTATGACCTATGTAAATAACTTAATCTCATTTATGACCTTTTTCCAATATAAAAGGATTTTCCTTCTAAAGATGTTTCTTTAAGATATAAAAAGAATAAACCATTTTATGGCATATGTAATTAGATAAAATTTTAATTAACTTAAGTTCTTTTGAGAAAAAACAAATAAAATACCTTTTCAGGTGGTGGGCCATAAATAGTTGAATAAATAAAGATAGCCTTTTTCGGAATACAACGTTAATCCTGAAAGATGTTTCTTTAAGATATAAAAAGAATAAACCATTTTATGGCCTATGTAATTAGATAAAATTTTAATTAACTTTTGAGAAAAAAAGCTGCCAGGAACCTACCTGAGGCCTTTTTGAGCCCAATTTTTTACCTTTTTTGACCTTTTTGGGTCTTGACCTTTTTGGGTCTTGACCTTTTTGGGCCTTGACCTTTTTGGGCCTTGACCTTTTTTGGCCTGGACCTTTGGCCTGCCTTTTTTTGACCGCCGACCTTTTTGACTTTACCTTTTTGGGCAACCTGAATTTTTCACCTTAACTTTTTTTGGCCTTTACCTTTTTGGACCTAGACCTTTTTGGGCCTAGACCTTTTTGGGCCTAGACTTTTGGCCTTGTACTTTTTTGAGAACCCAAATTTTTCGACCAAACCCTTTGGTCTTCCGATGGGTCATTTTTGGCCCACGGTTTTTTTTGGCCCCCCCTAATTTTTGAGAACCCTAATTTTTTGAGAACCCTTAATTTTTTGAGAACCAAATTTTTTTAGAACCCTATTTTTTGAGAAACCTATTTTTTGGGCCAACCCTAATTTTTTTGCAAACCCTAATTTTTGCAACCTTCGAAGAAGGGTTGCGCCAAACGGTTGCGGTCAGCAACCGCTGCTACGTATTGCCCATATTTCGGCCTTGACCTTGGCATATACCATGGTCATTTTTTGCCCACGCCAATTTTTTGCCCACTCGTGGCCCACCCGTCCCATATTTCGTTCCTACTTGTACGCATGTATTGACCTACCCTAACTTGAACACCTACACAGCTGCGCGTGCGCACACACACACCACACACACTTACACTTATACAGACATTCACTAATGACATACTTATACACACATTCACTATGACACTTACATTTACCCATTAGACACTTACATTTACACTTATACTCACGCTACAAACTCACTGCCAATCCTTTGTCGTCCATGGAGTCGAATTTGACCCACGCCGTAATTTTTTGTCCTTTCTTTAGGACTTAGCCTTTTTGATGTCTTAAACCTTGTTGACCATGATATCGCCTTTGACCTTCCATATACCATGGTCAATTTTGACCCACGCTAACTTGATGGCTTTGATGGTTCCCAACCACCGTAAGAAGTATCTAGTGATGTTCTATTAGTGTTCTATGAGTATTAGATGAGTGCCAGGTGAGTGCCAGGTGAGTGCCAAGTGAGTGCCAATGAGTGCCAATGAGTGCCAAGTGAGTGCCAATGAGTGCCAAGTGAGTGCCACATAGTGCCAAGTGAGTGCCACATAGTGCCAACTGAGTGCCACTTTTTTCAAGCCTTTTCTAGCCTCCCCTGATCTCCGAATAGCCCTAATATGGGTATCTACCCCTAGGTAATAAGGTATGAGGATTCGATTGGCGTATATTACAAGCTGCTAGGATACTTCCTACTATGAGTTAGTATTTTTCTAACACTTATACACACATATCACTATGACACTTATAAACACTAGGACACTTATAAGCACTTACACTTGCCATAGACACTTACATTAAACCATAGACACTTACATTAAACCATATACACTTACATTAAACCATAGACACTTACACTTACACTCACACACTCGATATTTTGATGCCTCAACTTTAATGCCTCAACTTTGATGCCTCAACATTAATGCCTCAGCATTAATGCCCCAACTTTGATGCCTCAACTTTGATGCCTTAGCATTAATGCCTCAGCATTGATGCCTCAACTTTGAAGGTTCATCTTTGATGACTCATCTTTGATGAAGTCACTTTGATACCACCTATTATTGCATGATTCATCTTTGATGACTCATCTTTTGTCTACCTCTAGATCATAAGCTACCCAACAGGGCTCAGCGTGAGCCCTTCGCGCAAAGACAGCCAATCCCGCACCCGCAGGTGCGACCCGCCGCGTCCCCGCCCGCCGCGTGCGCCCGCAGGCGCAATATTCCCGCGAACGAAAAATATGATATCAATGATATATATATATATATATATATATATACTATGAGTCATTCATTTTATTTCATACTTAAACATTTTTATTAAAAAACATTTTCGCTAACATAAAAACTGTAACTCATTACAGACCTATTATTAACACATATATTATAACACATATTTTTACTTAATACTTTTTACTTAATTCCTTTTTTAATTTAATTTTTAAAAATTGTATGTAAGAAGAAAAAATTCAGAGTGTCTGATATATAATCATTTTATTTTACTACAATTGTACGAAATTTTATTAAAAACATATACTTTACATACCTTAAAGCAGTAAAGCAGTAAAAACAAAAGCGGTGATACCTAACACCTAGGGGGTTAGTAGCCTTTGTTTTCTGCTTTACTGCTTTAACTTTCTGCTTTACTGCTTTAACTCTCTGCTTTACTGCTTAACTTTCTGCTTTACTGCCTTATACTTTTCTGCTTTACTGCTTTAACTCTTTGCTTTTACTCCTTTAACTCATGTTTTACTGCTTTAACTTTCGCTTACTGCTTTAACTTTCTGCTTTACTGCTTAACTTTCTGCTTACTGCTTTAACTCATATCATTACATACCTTAAAAGCAGTTAAAAGCAGTAAAACATAGAGGGTTATCCTAACACTATGGCGGATTAGTAGCTTCTGTTTACTGCCTTTACTGCTGTTAAACTTCTGCTTTATGCTTTAACTTTACTGCTTTACTGCTTTATCTTCTGCTTTACTGCTTTTAACTCATATATTTATAACATTATGTTTTCTTTTATATTTTTTATTTTTGTTTTAGTACTTTTTATTTATTATTTTTTATTTATTATTTCTAATTTTTATTTTTGTTTTATACTTTTTATTTTAATTGTATTGTAAGAATAAAAACACACAGAGTTTCTGTTATATAAAACATTTTAATTTAATAAAAATTTCGTACAATTTTATTATTAAAACCTTTTGATATACACGAGTTTTAAGGAAGTAAAATCGCCGTTTTTCATTTTAAAGCCATTTAATTACATAATCAGAAACTATAAAATCATTGACATTCAAATTTTAGTATATATATATATATTTACAAGTTTATTAAAACAAACATTATTTAAAAAACATATATTGAAAAAACACAATAGACTCCACATAAATTGGGAATATAAGGGTTGAACAGGGTAAGACATAGTTTTAACATAACTAATTAATTAGTATTTTAAAAAGAATTAAGGTAAGATATTAATGCATTATTCAATATAAATTTAAGTCAAAAGAATCAATTTATGGAACTAGGAGTCTTTTTGCTCTATAAACGAAATCCAATTGTTCCTGTTGAGGGATGTGACGAGCGCAATGTATTGAATATGAGGCAGGTATCCTTCTCCAACTTTACAGAGTTTATTTCGTTAATAGCAAACACGCCTAAAAAGCGAGGTTCATTTTTTAACACCGATTTTATTTCCTCTTCATTCATCTTTAATAATTCAAAAGTACGTTGCCTACTCTGTCAATTTCAATGAGTTGAGGATGCTCAAGATAGACCACTACAGTGATGGGTGATTGTAGAATCGATCCAAAAGAGAGATTTAGTCCTAGGGTGCCTCTTTCTCAAAATGTTTAAATGATAGGCGTACAAGCTGAAAGGTCTGCAGTAAGATCATAGGCGTATAAATTACTATTCTCTGCGTATTCTTCAAGATTTAAACCTGTCCCGCTATCATTACATGATACAGGTATTGGCTATTAAGTCGTAAAAAGGTCGAGTACAGAGAGATAGGTCTCCGTTGTATAACATTTCATAATCACGTTCGTGAGGCAGTCCATTCACATGTAAACTGATACCCCTAAGTCCGAAAGGTGTGAATTTATAGGGTGACTTTTTATAATTCCCTGAGTAGGCCTCATGTTCCACAATCCCTATTATTACTTTTTCTGTGGTAAATTTCCGTTCACAATGTTAGGAATATTGATAATGAAGCCTACTCCAGGAATTATAAAAAGTCACCCTATTTTTTTTTAAAATTTTTTTTTTTTCCCCCCCCCCCCAAACCCCACCCTTTTTCGGGAACTGAACTTAGGGGTATCAGTTTACATGTGAATGGGGACTGCCTTCACGGTAACGTGCATTTATGAAATGTATTTACAACGGAAGACCTATCTCTCTGTTACTTCGAACCTTTTTCGATTAATAGCCAATACTGCCTATCATGTAATGATAGCGGGGACAGGTTTTAAATCTTGAAGAATACGCAAAGAATAGTAATTTATTTGCTTACGATCTTACTGCAGACCTTCAGCTTGTAACGCCTATCATTTAAACATTTGAGAAAGGCACCCTAGGACTAAATCGTCTCTTTTGAACGATTCTTACATCACCCATCACGTAGTGGTCTATCTTGAAGCATCCTCAAACTCATGAAATGACAGAGTAACGCAACTACTTTTGAATTATTAAAGATTAATGAAGAGGAAATAAATCGGTGTTTAAAAATGAAACTCGCTTTTTAGGCGTGTTTGCTATTAACGAAATAAACTCTGTAAAGTTGAAGGAGGATACATGCTTCATATTCAATACATTGCCTCGTCACATCACCCACAGGACATTGGATTTCCGTTTATAGAGCAAAAAACGATACTGTTCACATAATTGATTCTTTGAACTTAAAATTTATATTGAATAATCATTATATTACCTTATTTTTAAAATATAATAATGTAAGCTGTGTAAAAACTATGTCTTACCCTGTTCAACCCTTATATTCCAATTTATGTGGAGTCTATTGTATTTATTTCATTATATGTTTTTTAAATAATGTATGTTTTAATAAAACTTTAAATTATATTGAGCTTAAAAATTGTATGTGTCAATGATTTTATAGTTTCTAATTATGTAATAAATGCTTTAAAATGAAAAAACGCGATTTTACTTCCCTTAAAACTCGTGTATATAAAAAGGTTTTAATAAAATTGTACGAAATTTTATTAAAATAAAATGTTTATATAACAGAAACTCTGTGTGTTTTTATTCTTACAATACAAATTAAAAATAAAAAGTATTAAAACAAAAATAAAAATAGAAATAATAAATAAAAAATAATAAATAAAAAGTAATAAAACAAAAATAAAAAATATAAAAGAAAACATAATGTTAATAAATATATGAGTTTAAAACAGTAAAGCCAGAAAGATAAAGCAGTAAAAGCAGAAAGTTAAAGCAGTAAAGCCAGAAAGTAACAGCAGTAAGCCAGTAAAACAAAGCATATCTAATCCCCTAGGTGTTAGTAACACCTTTCTAATGTTTTACTGCTTTACTGCTTTAAGGTATGTAATGTATATGAGTTAAAGCAGTAAAGCAGAAAGTTAAAGCAGTAAAGCAGAAAGTTAAAGCAGTAAAGCAGAAATAAAGCAGTAAACATGAGTTTAAAGCAGAAGCAAGAGTTTAAAGCAGTTAAAGCAGAAAGTTAAAGCAGTAAAGCAGAAAGTTAAAGCAGTAAAGCAGAGAGTTAAAGCAGTAAAGCAGAGAGTTAAAGCAGTAAAGCAGTAAAACAAAGGCATTTACTAACTCCCCTAGGTGTTAGGTAATAAAACCTCTATTAGTTTTACTGCTTTACTGCTTTAAGTAGTAAAGTCATATGTTTTTAATAAATTATTCGTACAATGTAGTAAAAAAAATGATTATATATCAACACTCTGAATTTTTTCTTCTTACATACAATTTTAAAAAATTTATAAAATTAAAAAGTATTGAGTTAGAAATTTTAGGTAGCTAATGGTTAATGACTGAAATGTGTAAACTTATACTTTGTAATGGGCTTGACAGATTTTATGTTGCGAAATGTTTTGACTAAAAATTTTTTGGTGTGTAATAATAATGAAAGACTTATAGTATATTTGAAAAAAATTCTTTGAAATGTTTACATTGATATCATATTTTGCGTTCGCGGGAATATTGCGCCTGCGGCGCACGCGGGCGTGCGGGTACGCGGAAATATTATTGCGCCTGCCGGCGCACGCGGCGGGCGGGTACGCGGAGAAAATATTGCGCCTGCGGGAACACGCGGCGGCGGGGACGCGCGCGGTCGCACCTGCGGGTGCGGGAATGGCTGTCTTTGCGCGAAGGGCTCACGCTGAGCCCTGTTGGGGTAGCCCTTATATCAGAGCGTAGACAAAAGATGAGTCATCAAAGATGAACATTCAAAGTGAACCGATAAAGATGACTTCATCAAAGATGGCAGTCATCAAAGATGCAGGCAACAAAATTGAGGCATCAATGCTGAGGCTTTAATGCTGAGGCATCAAAGTTTGAGATCAAGTTAGGCATTAATTGCAGAGGCCATTAATTTGAAGGCCATCAACCACGTTGAGGCCATTAATTGAGCATCAAAATATCGAGTGTCGTGAGTGTAAGTGTAAGTTGTCTATGGTTTAATGTAAGTGTATATGCGTTTAATGAATGTGGTCTTATGGTTAAGTAAGGGCCTATGCGCAAGTGGTAAGTGCTTATAAGTGTCTATGGTGAGTGTCTAGGTAGAAGAGGCTAGAAAAGGTTAGAAAATACTAACTCATGTAGAAGTATCCTAGCAGCTTGCTAATAATATGCCATCATTCCTCATACCTTTATTACCTAAGGGGTAGATTACCCCATATTAGGGCTATCGGGAAGATCAGGGGAGGCTAGAAAAGGCTTGAAAAAAGTCGGCACTCAGTTGCACTATGTGGCACTCACCTTGGCACTATGTGGCACTCTTTGGCACTCATTGGCACTCACTTGGCACTCATTGGCAACTCAGTCTGGCACTCACTTGCACTCACCTGGCACTCACCTGGCACTCTTCTAATACTCATAGAACACTAATAGAACATCACTAGCATACTTCTTACGGTGTTTGGGAACCATCAAAGGCATCAAGTTAGCGTGGGTCAAATTGACCCATGGTATCTGGTAAGGTCAAAGGCTAAATATCATGGTCAAACAAGCGTTAAACATTCAAAAAAGGGCTAAGCCCTAAAGGAAGGACAAAAAATTACCGTGGGTCAAAAATTGAACCATGGACGACAAAGGATTGGCAGTGTGTTTGTACGTAAGTATAAGTGTAAATGTAAGTGTCTATGGGTAAATGTAAGTGTCTAGGGGTGAGTGTAAGTGTGTCATAGTGAATGTGTGTATAAGTGTGTGTGTGTGTGTTGTGTGTGTGCGCACGCGCACGTGTGTAGGTGTTCAAGTTAGGGTAGGTCCATACATGCGTACAAGTTAGGAACGAAATATGTTACGAGGTGCGGCACCGAGTGTGCAAAAAAATTGGTTCGTGGCAAAAAATGACCCCATGTGTCAAAAAAATTAAGGGGCGTAAAATAGGGGGGCAATACGACAACGCCGTTGCTGACGCAACCGTTTGGCGCAAACCCTTCTTCGAAGGGTTGCAAAAAATTAGGGTTGCCAAAAAATTAGGGTTGCCAAAAAATTAGGGTTCTCAAAAAATTAGGGTTCTCAAAAAATTTGGGTTCTCAAAAAATTAGGGTTCTCAAAAAATTAGGGTTCTCAAAAAATTAGGGTTCCAAAAAATACCGTACCCCCCCCTCCCCACCCCTGGGCCAAAAATGACCGCATGAAGACCAAAGGGTTGGTCGAAAAATTTGGGTTCTCAAAAAAAGGGTCTAGGCCCAAAAAGGTCTAGGCCCAAAAAGGTCTAGGCCAAAAAAGTAAAGTCCCAAAAAGGTAAAGGCCCAAAAAAGTTAAGGTAAAAAAAATTCAGCGTTGCCCAAAAAGGTAAAGGTCAAAAAGGTCGCGGTCCAAAAAAAAGGCCAAGGCCCAAAAAGGTCAAGGCCCAAAAAAGGTCAAGGCCCAAAAAGGTCAAGGCCCAAAAAGGTCAAGACCAAAAAGGCAAGACCCAAAAAAGTAAAAAAAGCGTAAAAAAAATGCGGCTCAAAAAGGCGCTTCAGGTAGCGTTCCTGGCAGCTTTTTTTCTCAAAAGTTAATTAAAATTTTATTCTAATTACCCATAGGCCATTAAAATGCAGTTGATTCTTTTTATATCTTACAGAAACATTCTTCAGATTAACGTTTTGTATTCCGAAAAAGGGCTATCTTTTATTTATTCAAACTATTATGCCCGCCCACCACCTGAAAAAGGTATTTTATTGTTGTTTCTCAAAAAGACTTAAGTTAATTAAAATTTATCTAATTACAATAGGCCCATAAAATGGTATTATTCTTTATATCTAAAGAAAACATCTTTAGAAGGAAATCCTTTATATTGAAAAAGCGTCATAAATGAGCATTAAAGTTATTTACATAGGTCATAAAAATGCAAATAATGTAAATATTACAATTCACAAATGTGATTCGTTAATGCTATTATTGGAGGCGTGGCGTTAGATGCCAAGAGGACGAGCTTAAGGATGCGCGAGGTAATTGCGCACTTATCAAAATATCTCTCTCTCCTCCTCTCCTCTATAGCTATTAATTATATATAAATATATATATATATATATATATTTGTATAGATATATATGTATTTAGATGTATATATGTATTTATATGATTTTGATTAGAGATTGTGTATATATCAGGTAGCGGAGTATGACAATACAGTGTTGTGTTACGGTTCTCTCTCTCTTGCTCTCTCTCTCTACTCTTTCTATATATATATATATATATATATATATATATATATATATATATAGATATATATATATATAATATATTATATATATATATATATATATAATATATATATTCAAGTTGGGAGTATGACAATACAGGTTAGGTTGGACGGATCCTCCTACTCTCTCTTCGGATGGCGCGAAACGCGCGAAAAATGCGCCTGCCGCGCCACCTGCCTCGGTGCCGAGGGATTTGAACCAAAGGGTTCACGCGACGGGCGGAAAACGAGGGCGGCAGAAACGCGGCGCGCGCGCGCGATCGCACCTGCGGGTGTCCAGGATTTGAACAAAGCGTTCAACGCGGGCGGGAAACCGACGGTTAAACAAGCGTTAAGACATTAAAAAAGGGGCTATGCCCCTAAATTTACACATCAAAAAATTACCGTGGGCAAAAAAATGACCCATGATCGAAAAAATTAGGGGGGCCGTACGTACACGGTTGCTTACCCAACCGTTTGGCGCAACCCTTCTTCGAAGCGGTGCTAAAAATTAGGGTTGCCAAAAAATAGGGTTGCCAAAAAATTAGCGTTGCCAAAAATACCGTGCGCCAAAAATGACCCATGGAATGTATTCGAAAGTCAAGCCCCAAAAAGTCAAGGGCCCAAAACGTCAGGCCCAAAAAAGGTCAAGCGAACCAAAAAGGTCAAGGCCCAAAAAAAGGTCAAGGTCAAAAAAGGTTCAAGGCCCAAAAAGGGTCAAGGACCCAAAAAGTCAAGCCCAAAAAGTGTCAAAAAAGCGTAAAAAATTGGCGCTCAAAAAGGCCTCAGTAGGTTCCCTGGCAGCTGTGCCGTCAAAATGACCAACACGAACAATATGACCCTCCATACCGTATATATATTATATATATATATATATATATATATATATATTATAGTATATATATATATATATATGATATAATATATATATATATATTATGATATATATATATATAATTAATATATATAATATATATATATAATATATATATAATATATATATATATTTATATAATATTATATATATATATATATATATATACTATATACTATATATATATATATATATATATACTATAGTAATATATTATGAAAGCGAATTTTTCCTTTTCAATTCTCATATTTTTATTAGAGCTCTGAGATTAATTATAAATGAGTGGATGAAAAGCGCAGGTGCGATTGACAAGAAAGGAGGAAAAGGTCGTGATTGGCCTCAAAGAAAAAGGAAAAAGAACACGAAGGGAATCGAAGCATGGAATGAAGAATTAAAACCATAATGCCAAAATGAGTAACAAAAAATGACAAACAAAGAAACTCTTAAAAAATAATGTGTGTAAGAAAATAAGTGATAAAGATTTCAATGCAAATAAAGAATCATTGCTCTTTTTACGCAGATACTACTGATGATAATAATGATAATAATGATGATGATGATGATGATGATGATGATTGATAATGATAATGATAATGATAATGATAATGATAATGATAAAGATAATGATAATGATAATGATGATGATGATGATGATGATGATGATGCTGATGATGATGCTATTTGGAAGAGTACCGAAAATTAGACGCAGTTATTATGCTGTTACGCTACTACTACTACTACTACTACTACTACTACTACTATTTAATAATAATAATAATAATAATAATAATAATAATAATAATAATAATAATAATAATAATAATAATAATAATAATAATAATAATAATAATAATAGATAATTAATATGGTCGAAAATTTTACCGCAAGAGTGTGAGAGTAATGAGATATGTATAGTACCTAACGCATGAACGTTCTATTTCAGATAAAGGAAAACAAAGATGAAAACGTAATGTTATTAAGCGTATTAAAAGCAGGTGTGTAGTCTTTCCTGCCCATCTAGAATTAGATAGAAGAAAAAGTAAATTAACGAATGTGTGTTAATAATATATTATACTATATATATATATAATATATATATATATATATATATATATATATATATATATATATATATATATATATAGATATATATATATATAATATATATATATATATATATACTATATATATATATATATATATATATATATAATATATATATATATATATATATATATAATATATGGATGAATTAGTTTTCCATGGCTATATAATTTGTATGTGGATGGGGCGATGAAAGAATTTAAGGTACGGATAGCAGGGTAGGGTGTTAAGCTGATGGAGAATGGTAGAGAGTCTCTTTGGCTGGTTTGCTTATGTAACGCCAAATGATTTTGCGGTTGTATGAATCCGAAAAAGGTTTAAGAAGATGTGTAAATGGAAGGGTTTAGAGCAATGTAGATAAGACCAATGGCAAGGTGGTAGGTAGAGAGTTTGCCTAGGTAAAAAAAAAATTCATGTTGGATGGTAATCAATTGGAGCAAGTATAGGAAAAGGAAAAAAAATACTGTCGCTATTAAAGTGATTAGAGTGAAAATATTTTAGGAAAGCGATTCTGGAGAGGAAAAGTATTGTAAGTACATTGGGGCGAAAAACTTCAGTCTGATGGCAGAGAGACTTCGAAATCACAAATATATGGTACGGTCGAAAGATGATGGAAACAAGTCCGCCCAAAGTGGGCATGATGGCCGGGTTCAGCTCGTCATGTTGATAGCCATTTCGTTGGGTTGGTGAACTGTCCCATACGCAACGGCGCAAGAAACTAAGATTCCTGACAACAACTCTGTCTGCAGGAAGAAGGTCAGCTCCATAAAAGATTTACTTTCCGGGGCTTGCGTCACAAGCATCCTCTTCCCAGCGTTACCTGCTAGCATGGGCGAAAGAAACCTACTAAAGCGTCATAAATGGAAACGTCAGGTGGAAGAATTCCTAATTTGTTTATCCTGTTGGTGCCAGGCATGTTTCACATCTTGCATCAACATGTTCATTCCCGGAACACTTACATGCAAAAAGGACCCATCGAATTTAATGTTCTTTTTATTCCCTCATATGCCAACGAGCAAAACGAATCTTGGATAACAGAAACCAAGGAGATCTCGTTGCATCGAAGTTGCAACGACAGAGAGCACTTACTTAAAATCCGGAAGATGATATAAAACTTTCTTCAGGTAAAGTATGGTACTAATCCTAGCCAAATGACATAGCTAAAATCATCAGCTCGACTTGAGAAAATGGACAGTAGAAGGCAGCGGAAGTGCGGAAAAAGTGAGCATTAGGGAAAGGCAGTCGAAGGCCACCCCCCCCCATCAATATGGGTCGTTGGTGAAAAAATGGGAAAAGTGTGACCTTTATATAGGGCAGAAAAAGAATCCTTACCTGGGCGTGGAGATGCAGCCTTTGTCAATTGGACTGGATTCCAAAGCTGCAGATGGAGGTGGAACAAATCATTGCGATAATATGAAGAAATGACAGTTAGCAGAAGAGGCAGAATGTGGATCCATGCAATTTGGACAACAAGGAGGGTTATCACAAGTGGTGTCCTAGAGTTAACCTCCACATCTGGGACATAAGGTCTGGGAGGACCTACAATATTTCTAAAGGGGCTAAATTTCTGGCATTTAAAACCTCCTTGCGGAAGGCGACGTAAGTTGAACCGTTGTGCATAGTTAAATCGAGGTTTTACATTGCGTTGGAGGAGCACAGAAAAGGTAATTAGGAGACGAGGCTTTTACGAAGAGGAGTTATCCTTATGAGGAAGGAACCTTCAGACGTCGGTGACGGGCACATGTCATCTCTGTAAGTTAGACAGTATATCCTCCGTTGCGTCTGAACGGAACTCTATTGCACATATGATAACTTTGAAGGTGTTGTGGATTATCATCCGGTTTGGAGATGTGTACCCCCACACAGATACAAAGGGAAGCTAAAATTTGAATTTGTGTTCTGGAGACAGCACGGAACAGAAATGATTCATTCCTCATTCGTACCATTGTACCTCAGTTGATCGGAAAACAGATTTCACTGCATCACTGGACAAGATAGCTTAAAGCAGTCAGCGGTCGCAAAGTAGTTGAGTTCAAATAAAAATAAAGCGGATAAGAGGTAAGATCAGGGACTCCCAGATGAGGACCAGAGTGAACGAATGCGGTAGTTTGAGTTGTGCACTGACTTTCAAGTGAGAAACCTTGCCGGCGCAGGTTCTCCTGTGAAAGCAAGTTTGAAACCCGATATGTCGGTGTGTGGCTAGAAGTCATAACAGTCTCTGTTGATCGAGGAGGAGTAGTCCCAGAAAAAAAACTCGTGACGGAAGATTATAGGTTGGGGAAACGAAGTACCAACCATTTCATCAACAAGGGCGTCGAAACCCTTCTGCTGGTCTCTGGACAAGAAGTCAAGAAGTAGCCAGGAAGAGGTCGAATTGGGAGCCCGACTGATGTTGATTTCCGCCTATTTAAATCTTTATTCTTTTTATTTTTACTCATATATAAATAACTCCTTTTTACATCTGCTCCTCAATAAATAAACACAAATAAAATAACATAAATAATGAATATCAGTATTATATATCCTGGTAGCGTAGCCGCAGAAATCGTACCCACTTCAAACCCATAGCTCAGAGCCTCCCTCCCCGAAACCCCACCCCTTGGGGTGGGCTATGTGTGTGACCTCGGAAAATACCTCCGTATCATCCACGTCCAAACCCTAAGATGATAAAATAAAAGAAGTACACCACAAGTTATAGACGCGGTACTCAATATTTAATATCCAAGTGAGGTACAGCCTCCTTAATGGCTAACCAAGTGTCTGGTCCCTTACAATGGTCTGCCCGGAGAAAGGGAAGAATAACCGGTTTTGAACCTGTACCCTCATCTGCAAGGAGGAGGAAGTCAAGATGAACAAAAGATCCGTGCAGGGACCACACCTCAACAGCTACCAAGGCATAATGATGGAGACACAAAAAGTGAGCTATGGAGTACGCATGGCAAGAAGGGGAGAAGGGAAAAGAAACCTGAATAGAAGACAAAAGCAGAAAATAAATTGACCAGAACAATAATAAAAGGAATGCTAATGACGAAAATAAATATAAGAATGAATAAAAAAGAACACCCATGACGGAAAGAAAGATATATAATATATATTATAAAATATTTAATAATAATAATAATAATAATAATAATAATAATAATAATAATAATAATAATAGTAATAATAATAATAATAATAATAATAATAATAATAATAATAATAATAATAATAATAATAATAATAAACAGGAAAACAATGGGAATTT
>JABUQX010113141.1:0-5000 GCA_015478945.1 Trachelipus rathkii | reverse complement strand
CAAAGTCCGACAAAATTGCTACTCCGGAAAGTTGATTTTTCTTTAATTTTCCAAAATGGCCGCCATCGCAACGTGAATTCTTTGAAAGTGACTTGTGACACAAATTTTAAAATTAATTTTTAATGCAGAGTTTAAATTTTATATTTTTCATGCTTTTAGGTCGGATAATAAGTTAAATGACAATTTCTGCTTTTTATTTCGAATTCCATCGTAAGAGATAGTAACTGCTTGATAACATCGACTCCTGCTTGTTCTACGCTTTCCATATAAAGATCTAAGTAGTTCGTTGGTCTTATAAAAGGAACGCACATAACATAGTTTTAATGCTAAAAGTGAAACAGTGTAGTGCATATCTTGTGATTTCAGTGTTGGTGCCTTTTATTTTAAAGTAGATGGAATCAACGAAGCTAGCAAAGAACGTTGTTCAAACATCTGTGCTTCAGCCGGAGATTTTGCATATACTTTGTGTAGGAAGCGCTTCGTAGACAAGAAAGGCATACAAATTTCAGTAAGAAGACTATCTATCGAAGTGAAGAATCTTTTTCAAAGAAAAGATCCCGTTCCACTCTTGATGTATTTAACAATGGGAACGATTGCTTTTTCTGCAAACAGTTAGTAAATTTCAGTTGGAAATGCAACATAAGGTCAGAATCTGGCACTGTTAAGACTGATACATTCCCCAAAACAATACTTGAAATATGTAAGAAAAGAAATGACAGGTGGTCTGTTGATGTACAAGGATGCATGTCATACTTTGAACGTGACCTCCATGCAGCTGACTGTGTGTACCATCAATCTTGCAGTGTAAATTCCATGAGCAGAAAAGGTATTCCCAACAAATACAGGAATATTAGTGATCAAAGACAGAAGAAGATAAAACTTGGTAAAACTAGTGAACAGCACAAAGAAATGCATTGATAAAAAAAATCCAACCCTTCGTAACTTTGTTACAAATCGCACCTTAGATCTAGATGTTGTCAAAGTTCAAAAGTTGCTGAGTGTTGGGAAAAATATTGTGAAAAAAGTGTCCAGGGAAAAGATGCATTTTCTTTTTCCTTCAAGAGAAAAGATTATGTGCATACATTAGCATTATCTACAAAAGTAAAAATAAATAGAAACGATGAAGTCGCGTTTGACCCAGCGCTTTTATTCCAGCGACTTATTGCTGCAGCAAATAATGGAGGGACAAATCTTGGAGTAGTACTTAATCATGAACTTTGTCCCTTCCCATCCTCACTGTCTGAGACATCAAACTTGTTGTGAAAAACAGAAATCTAAACTGGCCAATGCAATTTACTAATACATTCTAAAGTCACTCCCCGAGGAAGAACCACTTGAGAGTACATCCACAGATCCAGAGATTGGCAAGAACCATTGTGTGTTAAACGGTGTGTCACTTCTTCACGGAGTCCCCATGGAAACAAAGCATCACTATCGATGAAATAGCTTCATCTTATGTAGATTTTACCTGTAAAGAGAATGGAAGAGCTTCAGTTATGTGTGATGGGTACAACGCTTTCGTGCCCTCAATAAAAGACAAAAGACAGCGAGCATTGCAGGCGAGTTGTAACTCAAAGCTAGCTCCAATTGTAAATTTAACTCTAGAAACAATTTTCGTAGGCAAGAAGGAGAAATTTCTCTATATACTGGGAATAAATCTAAAATGATTAGTCTCATAGGCAATCAACCTCAGAAAAGAGAGGATGTAAAGTTACTTTCACTAAAGATGATGCCGATGTTTCAATTTCTAGAGAAGCAGTCCACATTTCTTAACAGTGCGATACAGTTGTTGTCGGAGAGGATACTGATCTGTTGATTTTCTTTTGCATTTTCGAAATGATATTGGTCGACAAATGAGAAAGAAAAATATACAATGTGCAGGCATTTACTTTTCTTTCATGCCGATAACGGCTGTGAGTCAACATCTTACATACACGGTATTGATAAGGTGTCAGCATTCAAAAAGCTTCTGAACAGTGAGGCTCTTAAAGAGACTGCTTACACCTTCTGTGAGCCAAAGCAGAGCCAAGCAGAAATTGAAGCTGCTGTTTTGGAGGAAGAAAAAATGAAACTGCAAGGGCTTCGCCATCGCATCTTCAAGGAAAAAGTGGCTTAATCCAAAACGTTTGTTAAACCAGAAATGCTTCCACCAACAGAATCAGCCATGAAATATCACTCTCTACTTTGTTACTATCAATTATTGTAGTGAAAAGGTCAAGAGCATGCAAAGGACGCTTGTAGTTGGGGATGGTATGAAGAATAAACAATATTTTCCAAACACATGTGACTCACCACCAGCTCCAAAGTCTTTACTTTCCATCATACATTGCAAATGTAAATCATCATCTGAAAATCTTCGCTGTAGTTGCAAATAAATTGGTCTCTCTTGTACTAATGCTTGCGGCCTATGCCATGAAAAAGGATGGAAAAACGCATTAGAAAATGAAGATGAAAGTTCATCAGAAGACCCAGATATTGGGTAACTATTTTTTATTGATTTTGGAAACTATATATATATATATATATATATATATATATATATATAAAGAAAGAAAGTCAGTATATATAAATAAAAAAGATGAGAGTATATATATATATATATATATATATATTATATATATATTTATATATAAATATATATACATATATATATATATATATATATATATATATATATATATATACTATATATATATATATATATATATATATATATATATATATATATATATTATATATATATATATATATATATATATATATATATAAGGTTATATATATATATATATATATATATAAAACAAAATTTGAATACATTTCCTTTTCATTAAATATATGTACTTGTTTTATGATAATAAATTGATAAAAATATAAAATATATACTTTCAAACATTTCATAGTATTAAAGATTAAAATCTAACAATAGCAGAAAAGAACTTTGCAGCAGTCTTGAAAATACCTATTTTTTTCGATAGTTGGATTTTGTCGGACTTTGAGTATGATGTAATACATACATAGTTCCTAGTTTCATTTTTGGAAGAATTTTTTTTGTTTCTTTTTGTTCAAGATCAGACCCTTTTTTTCACTATAACTTCAGCAAGCAAATCACATTTTGATATAAAAATTTTGAAATAATTGATTTGCAAATTTAAATGCATTTTATACACTGCAGATTTTAACATTTTATTTTCCTTGTCTGTAACATGAATTTCTAAGAAGGACATTGGCAAAGAACATAGACGATGAGTTGGGTCAGCATGGTAGTAAAGCCCGTGAAAGAGATAGTTTCACACCCTTTAATAAAGCCTAATAAAGCCCAATTAGTCTCAATAATAAAATGAAAGAAGACTTTTAATGAGTTTACCCATATATAAATTTGAACAAACATTCATTTGAAATGAAACTAAATAATTGAAATAGTTTCTTTGAAATCTTTTTATACTGTTTAGTTCTACTATAATCTTTAACCCTAGAACACTGAACCTTATTTGTTGTACTGTAACACTGAACCGGGGTAAGCGTTACCCCAATTTCAAAAATTAATTAAAAATACCTAATTTTAAATTTTATTAAATGTTATTAAAAAACCTTGTTTTATATTCTATTTTATTAAACCTAGGTATAAAAAAATTAAAAAAAAAAAATCCTTTTAGAAAAAATGGTGTAAAAAAAAAAAAAAAAATTAAAATTTATTTATTTTTTTTTTTTTTTATATAAAATTTTTTTTATAAAAAGTATTGAAGATAGAAATACTCAAGTGGAGATGTAGGAACGTCCATTCAGTTTCATTTTGAACTCGATGAACAAAAAAAAACCTGTACAGGGGGGGATGAAAAATGGTCAAAATTTTGTGACTCAAAAATTTTTTTTTTTTTTTTTTTTTTTTTTTTTGCAATTTTATATATATATATATATATATATATATATATATATATATATATATATATATTTTTATATATATATAGATAGTATATATATATATATATATATATATATATATATATATATATATTATATATATATATATATATATATATATAATCTTGAAATATTAATGGAGCCTCCATTCATTTTCCTTTTGTCTTCAAAGGCTGAATTATACCTGTAAAGGTTGGGAGAGAAAAAGGGTAAGATCTTTGAGACTCAAAAAAATATGAGATTTTTTTTTCGCAAAAGCAAATATTTTTTTCATGGTATGATAATAGGTGATAATTTTATTTATTAACTTATTTATTTATTTATTTATTCATTCATTTATTTATTTACTTAGTTATTTATTTTCTTTATTAGTTATTTATTTTTTTTTAGTTCTTTACTTAGTTATTTATAAATGTTGGCTTACCTGGCAGGTTTATACTTTATGGCAAGTGAGACATACTGGGTGGAAATGGTTGGTGCACACTGGCTTTTGACTGAGACAGCATCTGTACTTTGTCTTTTTATCTTCAGCCCTGGTGCAGGTGCTGCACCTCTTCATAGGGTAAGTTCTGGGTAAAACAGGAATGTCGGCCTGCTCAACGTTTGTTTCCTCAATGTCGTATAGGTCAATAATTATGTTTCGTACTGCTCGCGAGAGAGATGGAATTGTGGCCCTATGTTTAGCCCATGGGGAGATGAGTTGTATTGCAAGTTCAGTCATGTATGATCGTCTCATCATTCGTTTTTGGTGGTTTCTTTGCATGTTTTCTTTGTAAATTACCCATGAATTAATTGAACACGCATTGATCATTCCGTAAAAGATGCAGATGGGCCATCTTTTTGTTTTTCTGGAGCAAGAGTATGTTGAACACATTTGGTCAAAGGTGTCGACGCCACCCTTGGTAGAGTTATAGTATTCTACTATTACTGGCTTTCCTGTTTGCGGAGTAATTTTCGGCTGAGAATGCATTGAGGATAGTAGCAGGACCAACTTCTTTTTTGTTTTTGATGATGATGGAACGTAAGAAACCATTGTCATCTCTTTCCTAAATAGGAAGGCACTTGATCCATATTCACGTTCT
>JABUQX010113140.1:0-21732 GCA_015478945.1 Trachelipus rathkii | reverse complement strand
TTTATGTTCTTTTCTTTTGTACTTGTACTGTCTTTAGTATATTTTTATTTTTCCTCTTTTCGTTTTTGTCTCCTTTTACTTTTTGTGATCAAGACTTCCTCTTGATGGATCAATAAATATTAAAATCTAATTCTGTGGGAAGGAGAAAGATAAGAAAGATAGTTAAATCTATCTCATTCCTCCCCACCCGTCAATTCTGATATTGACGCAGAAAAGGTGAAGTACAAGTCATACCCAAAATTTAAATAAAACATACTTCCATCACATCTCCTTAAATATCTTTCCCCACAGTGGGGATATTCCTTTGCAACGGCAAATCTGATGACGCATGCTTCTTTTTCCACTTTCTTACTTTTGTCATATCATTTATCAACCATTTATTTCCGCCGACGTTCTATTAAGTAAGGGAACACAATTGGCAACTCCTGACAAGTTCCTCGCGATCGCGTATACGGTCGATTTTCCCTTATGGGATCTCTCACTGGATTCTCTTCAACCTCAAACCCCTCAAAGGATAACTCACTTTCAAGAATTTGTTCTTCTGCTTCTGCAATCGGCAAGCCGATCACAGGCGTCGAATAGACTTGCACACGGTTTTCAAACGTTTTATCTGTAGGAAGAGAATCTCTTAACCCCACAGGGGGCGCTTGTGTTGACTCCCAGCGAAAGTACGCTTCATCTATTAAGTCCGAGGTGTCCCACAATAAATACTCATTACGCTCCTCCTCTTCTTTATTTTCTTCAATACTCTCCAATTCTTCATAAATCTCCTCCACATCCAAATAAAGTGATTTCTCCAATGATTTGTCCCCACATGCTTTTATGCTCAAATTTATCTTTTTCTGTTCTTTTACTAAACTTTCAAATTTTTCTTTAATCCTTTTCAATTTTTCCTCATCTATGGTGAACCCCTCAAACAAAGAGTCATCATCGTCATCATCATCTTCAATATTCTCATCATCCACTTCTATTCCCGGCATGGGCACTTCTACCTCCCCACCGGTTATAACCTCATCTATTACTCTCCTGTCAACCTCTTCTCTTTCCTCATTCATGGCATACCTCTGAAACACAGGATCGTTCAACAAATAATCAGGAGGCATTTTCCATAACCTCAACTGTTTATGATGTGCTTTATACTGTTTTCCGTCCCCCGTGGATTTTATTACATAAGTAACACGGTTATCATTTACCTGTATTATCTCATAAGGTCCTCTATATCTAGGATGGAATTTATTTTGTGTCAAATTTCCAGGCAAATGAGCTTTCAATCCTACCATTTGATGTATTTCATAAGGGACGAACCTATTATGACTATCCTTCCAACACTCCTCCTCAGTGGGCAAAGGCAATCCAGTGTGCAATTCGTGCGCTCTTTTTAATATGTTTTCACAGGGCGTGATATGGGTCTCTGAATGAGTGGTATGATTGTACACCAGCAAAACTTGCGATAATTCCTCATCCCATTTATTAGACTTTTTAATAGACATCCTCAAATACTGACTGAGGGTGCGGTTTACTCGCTCTACAGCTCCGTTAGATGATGGTGTATATGGCGTGGTTAACACGTGTTTAATTTGTTGTATCTTAAGGAATTCCTCAAATTCTGGCCCTATGAACTCTCTTCCATTATCAGTTAACAGGCGCTCTGGTAGCTTTGGAAGGAATGGCAATATACGATGTTGTACTGCTTTCGTTACATTTATACACTGCTTATTCCTTATGGGAATAGCAGCTACCCATTTTGTAAAATGATCTACCATTACAAGGGCGTAATTATTTCCCTGAGTGGAACACGGAAACTGGATCAAATCCATCGCCGCGACCAATTCGAATGGTCTGGAAGTTACTATTTTTAATGTAGGTGGGACATACAGTATGTTAGAGATCTTAAACGCCTGACATTTATAACACGTTGTTGTGATATCGGAACAGATTGCAGTAATTTTTGGGTGCCATATACAAGTTATGAGCAATGAGTGCAATTTAGTTTTCCCAATGTGAGCAAACATCCAGTGGGTTTTAATAGCCACCTGTGTTAAATATTGTTGCGGAACTATTAGAGCAAATTCCCCAGTAGCAAATTCCCTATATAAACGATCGTTTCTTAAATAAATATATCTACTTACTCGCGCGAAAGGTTTTAAAGGCCCATTAAATGGCAAATTCCTAACTATGGCTCTTTTAAGCCTCCTCAACGTTGGATCTGTATGTTGCAGCACTAGAATATTATCATGTTCAATCTCTAAAGGATCCACTATATCCTCTGAATCCATTACGATATGGTGTATTCGGGGATCCCGGATTTCTTTTACCACCTCCCCACCGGTGTTTTGGGAATTGGTTGATGTTACTTTGACGACCGTCGTTGAAACACTAGGGGCAGCACTTGCCTCCTCCAGGGACTCATCTAACAACATCCACTCCTGGAATTCTATCGACGATATTACATTAGCGCTAACTGTTTCCTTATCTTTTTCAATGCTCGCCAGAATCCTTATTGGTGCGAAGGGTACCAGGAGATTATAGTGAACTCCCCCACAACACAACAAATGACAAATATCTTTCTCTGATTCTTTCCCAAACTTCAGTGGTTGAGTATCTCCATAGTACACAAAGACTTGAAGATGGTGTAACTTTGTAAACGCCAGTATTGCTTGAGTGAGAGGAAACTGTCCAGCCTGTTTCATTAATTGTAGCCTCTTTGTAATTTGCCTGTTATCTTTCCCGGTAGGTAAACCATATGTTGTTCGATTGTCGATCATCTCTTGGACAATCTCCTGTCTTAACTTTAAATGATGGTCCAAGGACCCATACAAACCCATCGACAATGCTTGAAAAAGCGAATCCCCCCCACCAGGAATCTTTACTTCAGAAAATCCTCCAGGGATGGTATTTGAAAGAATTTCTTCGGACTCCACCAAGGCTCCCCCCATTGGTGATCGTGACAACGCATCAGCTACTTTATTTTCCTTCCCTGGGATGTATCTCAACTCGTAATCGATGTCATTTATTTCTTCCAAAGTGCGGGCTACCCGAGCATTCACCAATGGCATACTATGTAGAAATAGCAATGGTTGATGGTCAGTAAAAATAACTACTTTGATTCCATAAAGAAAAGGTTTCAAAGCTCTCACAGCCCATCGTATTGCGGCTACCTCTTTCTCAGTTGTACTATAGCGCTGTTCTGCTTTATTAAAGGTCGTGGAAATATAAGCTATAGGACGTTCCACATCAGATTGGATCTGCGCAAGACACGCTCCTGCCCCGATATCAGAGGCATCTACATATAACAATAAAGGCTTCGCTTGTTCTGAACGATCGGGATACGATAGGACCTGTGGGGATGTTAATTCTTGTTTTAGAGCTTCGAAAGCCTTTTGACATGATTCCGTCCATTTCAAGGTTTTAGCGCTCAATAGTTCGAAAAGGGGCTTTGCAATCTCTGAGCAATGGGCGATGTGGCGCCGGTAAAAATTCACCATGCCCAGAAACTGCCTCAACTTACGGACGGTCGTCGGCACTGGAAATTGCATGATGCCTTGCAAATTCGAATCCAGTGGAACCATGCCTTTTTCGGAAACCTTGTGTCCTAAGTACTGTACTTCTTTCCTAAGGAGAAACGTCTTCGCTGGTTTGATTTTGAATCCTGTTTCTTTAAATGCTGATAAAACTTTTTCGAGGACTTCCAAATGTTCTTCAAATGTTTCACTGAGGATAAGGACATCATCCAGATATACCATGCATTCGTTCCATGGAATATGTGCCAGAGCATATCTCATCCCACGTTGGAAAGTGGCCGGTCCATTCTTTACACCAAACGGCATCCGCAAAAACTCCCAGTGAGACAAGGGAGTGGTAAATGCTGTCTTTTCAATACTGGTCTCCTCCATCTCTACCTGGTAGTATCCCTTGATCAAATCTATGGTGGTAAAATATTTCATTCCTTTTAAACTAAACAGCATGTCAATCAGATTTGGGATCGGAAAACTATCTCCTTTGGTGATTTTATTTAATTCTCTGTAATCTATACACAATCTGATTGATCCATCCTTCTTTCTTATCGGCACCACTGGGGCTGAATACGGGGACTTGCTCCTCTGGATGATTCCCTCCTCTTCCAATTTCTTACAATTTGCTTCTATTTCTCGGAGAATGGGACCTTGTAATCGTCTGACTGGCACTTGCACAGGATCCTCAGTGAGTGTTTCTATTCTATGCTTAATAACATCGGTGCAGCCCACATCAGAGTCTCCCAAACTCAAGACAGATGGATATTTCTCTAATAGCTGAATTAATTTTTCTCTTTGTTCTGTTGTCAAATCTGCTTCTTCCAGGCGAAAAGCTTCGCACAAATTTTCAGGTGTCCACTCGGCGTATTCATTTTGACCTTGGTCATTTAACTCGACCACATTTATATTTGGTTCCTGGCTAATTCCTATATCTAATCCTATCTCTATTCCTACTCCTAACTGTCCTACAATAGTGCCTTTCTTCAACCTCCTTGGGAACTCTCCCTCATTCTTAACTAAAAACATGGCTCTATCGTCCGTAAAAACTAAACTTAAAGCAGGGTCGAATTTTATTGTATTTGGATAATCCCAGACTGTTCCTCCACACAACGGTTGCTTGTAGGGGAACTTCTCACTCCTGCTTCTACATTCCACCATCAGGCAATCGCGCAGGTTCTACAATCACGGGACTCCAATAGCACATAGTCTCCTCTTGGGGTTGCCCTGCCTTACATCCACGGCGACGGTCTGTACGAAATTCCCGCGTCTAATCACTAACTCTTTACGGTACAGATCCGGCAACAGATGTTCCTGATTTAAAATATCAAACCCCAAAACCAAATCGTAATCGGTTAGTTGGTCAGGCACCACGACAAAACGACCCGGCTTCAGGATATAATTTGTAGACAACCTCAAAGCTATGATTACTTCCCCAAGAACAGGAAACCTAACATTCCCCAATCCTGTAACTCCCCGATAAGCGGTAGGCAAAATAGGGCTTTTATTTTTATCTAATAGGTGGAAACAACTAGCTGAAATAAGGCTGACTTCCGCGCCGGTGTCTACAAATGCTGTTAGTGGCTCCATGGGTGGTTGATCCACTAGGGTAACTTGCAAAATTAACGTTTTCTCAGGAGCCTTTATTATATGATAAGTTATCATTGCCCCAGGACACAGTTCTTCAGCCTCATTTCCTTCTTCACCCTGTTCTTCTGTTTGTTGTTCCTGATTGACAATCATAGTAATTATTGGGACGGTCTTTTCACAATTCTGTTCTTTTCCTTCTTCCTGTGGATTCTGTGATTCATCTTTATTAGTCGTTTTTAACAATTGTAGTGGTGCTGTCTGTTGGATATTTACTGGAAGACTTTCCTGAGACCTTCCAGGATCATCTTCAGTTGAGTTCATTATATTACTTATAGCTTGTTTTATTTCCCTAACTGTTGTTGGCTCTGACATGAGGTCTTCCGTGCCAGAGACTCCCCATTTCCCGGCCTCTGAGGGCAATCCTTACCTAAATGTTCTTCCTGACAAAACGGACAAACTATTCGAGGTGCAGCAGCTTGATTTCTACCATTGGGGCAATCTCCTACCAGATGACCCACCTCCTTACACCTCAAACAACGATTCTGCTTCAAATAGCAATCCTCAATCAGGTGACCTCGTTTGCCACAATACATACACTGGGGTCGAGTCCAACACTCCCCCATAGTGTGACCCCTCTTCTTGCAATGACTGCAGATGGGTACCTGTGCACCATTTTGGTTTCTTTGCTGATAGCTTTGATAATTTGGCCCCCCTCTCTGTGTATTCCTATATTCCCTCGATGGAATCCCTCTTTGTATGTTGGAAGTTGGCGGTTGATACCCTGTGAATGCTGCTGGAGCCTGTTCTCGATTATTCATTGTTGCACTGGCATTTATACCTGGAGAACAAGCTACTTGGTGCTGGAGTGCTACTTGTGATCTCTGGCAGCAACATAAACCTTCATTATTTCCGTACCTCTGGGGTGCCATCTGAGTGGGCGAGGTCAAGGTGGACATCTGCAACGATTGCGTTAAATCTACTACCTCAACTTGCGGGTTTCCTTTGTTTCCTTTTCCATTATTTTTTCTATATACCTTGTCCACCATGACCACCAGTTGCTCCCATGGAATCAAGGAACCTCTCTGGATCTCCAAACCCATCAAGACGTCCTCCATCCGATTCGTCACTGCTTCCGGTAAACTTTCCAAAAATTTCTCCCGTACCATAGGTAATTTCTTTACATCATTATTGGGAAAGGCCCTCTGCGCCAGACCCAGCAATCGCAGTGCAAAAAGGGGAATGTCTTCTCCCTCCTGCATGACGGCCTTTGTGAAGCCTGAGGTTTCTGTATTGGCTTTCTTATCCAGTTCTTCCCTAAACCACTGTAAAAGCCGAGACTTTACTAATCCATATTCCGATGCTGTTGCAGCTACTATATTATAAGCCTCCAGGGCGGACCCTTGGAGGTGGCTACCTAACAATGCAACCATCCCATCCGTTGATCCGGGATATTGGGCAGCACAATACCTTTCAAATCTTTCCAAAAACTGCACCCAGGATATTGGGCAGCACAATACCTTTCAAATCTTTCCAAAAACTGCACCATGGTCTCACCAGTCTCAATTCTATATTTCCCCGGTGGTATCACTTTTCCTGGTTTCCTATCCATTGTCAACGATGCTATCAAAGTGGTCATATTTTCCATCAAATCCTTATTCTGTTGTAATATTCCCTGTAGGGCCTGTGAATCAATGGTCACCACTGTGGGATTTCGAACCGCGGTCGGATTTTCTTCAGATGAATTTGCAGGACCTGCTGGTATTCCATTATTATTTGGTGGAATGGGGATGTGACCATCCTGAACAATATCTCCTTCTTCTGACTTTTTTTCCAACAAGGCATTCATTCCATCACCTGTCATTTTTACAATTTAACAATTCAACTTCTGATGACAATTGAATAATTGGCACTTTGGCAGCCGAGCAGAGCGAGCTTTCCTCAAAAGGAACAACTACGCTCTGCTACCAAATTATGTTAATAGAATTTAACCAAGAGAGAAAAGAGCCCCACCTGATAAACACAGGAACTCTTCTTCTTCCCAAGAAGTCTCCAGCACTGTCACCTGATGTTGGCGAGCTTAACTTCTGGAGGTCTTCTTTTACTTTATTGGAGTGGCGCAGTGGTTTATTGTTTTATTGTGATGTATTCTTTTATTGACTTTTATCTCTGACAACTTCTTCTTTCCTTTGAATGCTATGCCTGTTGGAAATAATCTAGACTGGATTAAACTGAAACCACAGTGGGGCTATATCCGCTTTTACTAATATTAAGTACTCACCATATTTTTCTGACCGTATTTGTTTTCAAACTTACGACTCATCCATTAATGTAACCTCTTTATAAATAAATAATAAGAAAAAAGATTATTAAAACTTTTGGGTTGGTTTTTCAACTTTAATGCTTAGTAATTAAATAAATGTTTCGTTATATGTATAATTATATGTACAATTTAACTTGTTATAAATACATGTATATGTATATATACATACACATATATATGGAATGAGAATAAATAATATGATTCATAATAATAATATAGATAAAAATGAAAAAAATAAAAATAATTTATATAAGATGAAGAATATTATAACATAAAAAAAAGTAAAAAAACAATTAAGATCGATTTCCGAACAACGGACGGCAATTTTATAACAATTTCTTTGGATGTTCCTTTAATAGTTCAAATTACAGAACTAGTTATGTGCGGCTTCAATAGGTGCGGATGTGCAGCTTTAATAAGTGCGGATGTGCGGCTTTAATAAGTGCGGATGTGCGGCTTTATTAAGTGCGGATGTGCGGTTTTAATAAGTGCGGATGTGCGGTTTTAATAAGTGCGGATGTGCGGTTTTAATAAGTGCGAGAGAATTGGTAAATGTAATTTTAGTTGCTGATGTCCAAATCAAATTGAATCCAATTTATATCTACTAAATTGTTGAACATTATAAAGTAGGGTGTACCTTGGGGGAGACCATTATTCAGTAGAGTGAAACTCAAAACAATTAGAAAAAGGGGAACTCCACAGTGGTAATTATGCTCCCTAAGAGTAATGATCTAGATCTTCCAAGAAAAATGGCTGCTGGTTTTCTTCAAATTCGCTGTTTGAATACTGCCTTACAATCGGGACCTGAACAAGAGACCAGAATTAGCGGGTCTCAAATATTACTAAATTGAATCATACTTAAATCGAATTACTAATTATTCATAAAAACAGGTTTCCTAATATCATTAAGCTATTATAATTATTATTTTTAACAACAAATTCTAACTAATTACCTCATTTGGTTTTAACTTAACTTTTAATCTTATTTAATCCTCCTCCTCAATTTTTAATCTAATCTACTTTAGTTATCCTATCTTTAAAATAACCTCATCCATTTGCAAAACTAAAATGTTAACTATTTTCTCTTTTTAATCTCATTGTTAAATATCATTTTATTTTAATCTAATTCAAATCATCCTATCTTCTTAATCCAATTGAACTTAATTATTCGCATATAGTTCTCTTTTATTTGGAAATAAAAGTAAAATAAACTGCAAGTTACCCTTTGATAAGGGTGTAACGTCTTCTTGTTACTCTTCGTTTTGTTTCTTTTTTATGTTCTTTTCTTTTGTACTTGTACTGTCTTTAGTATATTTTTATTTTTCCTCTTTTCGTTTTTGTCTCCTTTTACTTTTTGTGATCAAGACTTCCTCTTGATGGATCAATAAATATTAAAATCTAATTCTGTGGGAAGGAGAAAAATAAGAAAGATAGTTAAATCTATCTCAATAGAACTTTAGTTTTCAAGCTTTGTAAATGAATAAAATATATATAATTAATATATTAGATATAGCGTCGGGCGGGGGTTGACCGGGGCCCGCCTTCTTTAGGAGGGCTGATTCGGTCCACTCTAAATTTAAAATAAAAAAATAATAATAAAAAAAAAAAAAATTTTCGCCATTTTATTAGCCACGCGGTCGTACTTACAAGTTTTATTTAGAATCATATTAATTCTAGGAAAGTTTTTATATTTTAAAAAATGTTTTAGAAATTATGCGTACAAAATTTCCTTAAATAGAATTTCACTTTTTGAAAAATGTGATTTTTTTAACTTCGTTATAAAAATGAAAAATTGTGATCGATTTTATATTATCTTTTTTCAGTGGATTTACACTCTAGTATTGTTAGCTTTAAACTGGCCAAGTAAATTTTTGTTCCAAGCAGTATTAGTGGCAAAAAAAACGGGGCCTAACTTGGTCGATTCACCCCGCCGTAAAAATTGATGGGGGGTGGCCTCGGACCACCATTGGATTTTTCGTTTTTTACGTATTTTATTGAATTTTATTACGTATAATAATTTAAATGAATTAAAAAGTTACTATATTAAGTGAAAATTTTTTTTAAAAAAATAGTTTTTTTAATAAAAAAAACCGAGTTCAAAAAAGTGTCAAAATTTTTGGGCGGAGAGGGGTGTAATCGACCACCCCTTATTATATTCGTATTCTATATTTATCAATTATTGACATTTTTATTACTTATTACGAATTTTAATATGATATAATAATTATTATATTAAGTAAAAATTAAAAATATAAATTGAAATTATTACGGTAAATAAGACGAATCTTAAAACAGATGGTCCGAGTCACCCCTCAATGGTTGGTCCGCTTCACCCCTCCACGGTCAGGCTGACTCGGCGTTATTCAAACTTTAATAAAACTTTTATTATTAGAATTACATTATTATTTTTTTGTGTGCTTATGCCCGACTATAGGGCCGTGATTTACAAAAAAAAAAAAATTTCCAAAAGCTGCGATTAGGGGGAGAGTCGGGAGACCAAGTTATACCTAAAGTGGTCCGCGTCACCCCGCCCGGACGCTATATTCTAATAGCTAATATATAAAATATATAGAAATATTTTCTATACCTATATATTGTATATATATATATAATATATATATATATATATTAATTTAAAAATTTTTTATTTTAAATTTGAATTTAATGAGTATCTTATTATCTTATATTTTGAGATATTATGAGTAAACTTTATTTCAAAATAATTCTAAAGACATAATAGACATAAAGAATATATGAGACAGCTAATGAAGCACATGGGCCCTCCTCGCGCTCTCGCCCAGCTCAACCACTACCAAAACATGCTCACTGCCAATCGATCCACCAAAGCACCTAGGGCTTGTGCAATTGTTGTAAACTTACAAATCCACAATTTGGCTTAGTCAAAACTAAGATAATATATGGATCCGTCAAAAACCATCACATAGGACACAATAACTAAGTTCATGTCCACACATCGTCCATCTAACATTATTATAAACTATAAAAACCCGCCACAATTGTTCGCTCAATATATTAATATGATACCCAACCCATCATAGTGGAATCATACCACACACTATCTTATAAGTTGCAACGTCGGAGTCACACTCAACAACTCCTCTGGCAGAACTATTTCCAAGAATTTAACAAGCCCTATACTGATGCATGCTTTCTCTATTCAAGAGATGGGCATGGCTTTCTTCTTAATTTTCTTATTATTTGCCCCCTGCGTTCACCTTGTCCACTCGCTCATACTACTATGAACAATTTATTGAGTTCTGTAGAGTGCAGATAGAATGTAAATACTTTTGTAGACCTTGTACATGCTCCCCCTGATGAAATCGCCTTTCTACAAGAAAACATTTCCTAACTTCCTTCAGCCTCTCCTCATAGCTCTTACCCTCAACCTCCAGAAATCATCCTTGTTGCTCTACGTTGCACTCTCTCTAGCATATCTAAAGTCTTTTCTTAAATAAGGGCCCAAACTGTGCACAATACTCTATTACTGGCCTAACATAGCTATTATACAGTTTACTTCTTACTTCCCTTGTTTTGTAAACCACATTGCGATTTATTATTACCCAGCATCTTATTGCTTATATTTCTAGCTTCCAAACATTGATTAGCTACTTTCAAATTACTGCTTTATAATCACACCTAAATCTTTTTCTTGGTCCACAGGACTCGAGGCTCCAATCCCCCAATTCATTCGTAGTAAAACTTATTTGAGTAACCCTAGCGCTTGAATCACCTTACACTGTTTTACTATTAAAATTCATTTGCCACTTATCTGCCCACCAAGAAGGTTTATTCAAGATCATATTTGAATTAGTGAATGTACCATACAGAAAAGAGGCCATACCTGATACCGATACCTGATACCGATACGACTACTCTATTTTCTTTAAGGTGCGATACGCATACCGATACCGATTTACCGATACTTTAATTAATATAATAAATACACAGTAATTAAGATAGAACATTTGTGCACCCCACACCCCAACAATGCTAGGCAACTCAAAGATTGCATTTCCCTGTTACAAACACTACTTTAGTCATTAATTTCATATTTGGTTGTGCCCAATATATTTATTTTAATAAATTAAATATTAACTTTAAGGAATAATAATTGCAAATATAATATTATTAACTTTTTTATGTTTGTGTTTATTTTAAAAAATAGTCCATTTCCATTTTCAAGTAAGTATTAACAAGGTTTAGCTACTAGCTTTTATGTTTTAGCATGATTACAATTTACAGAGGATTCTTGTAACTAGCTACAATATTAAAGATAAAAATAATGAAACGAGACCTTCTAACTTAATCCAGCTTCTGGTAAAAGTTAAAATGTAAATAAAAAAAACCTATATACTCAAATCATGACATAATAAATACCCTTTCAATAGGATAGATATCATTTCATTACTCAAATTCAAAAATTCACAAATTGTGATGCAAAAACATTAGCTTTCACTAGTATCTGGGCGAGAGACTCTTCCTTTTTGGGGTGTTTACATTCCTACCTTACCTACACTATAAATACGCTCTCCCTCGACTGATGAAGGAGTGCTGATATTTATTTGCCTGCAAGCACTGATAAATAATGAAAACTCTTCCCATTTTTTCATGCCACCGATGAAGGCACCCTCTCTTCTGCTCTCGCAGCATCTCATCGGTTTTCGTTAGAGCCTCATCTCCTCTTTCACAGACTGCAAATTTGAATTTTCTTTGCTCCTTGATGTACGAACTCGCTCTACCTTTGATGACTGTCTCTTCAGTTTTTACGATGCAGGTTCCCTGGTGGTAGATTCTTGAAAGGTGAATCAATTCGGTCACTGAACTTATCAAAAGTCTAAACCATATCCAAAATCCTCTATTTCATCTTTCAGCTAGTTTCATTTCGCTGAAAAGCCTACGCATCGTCACTATCAGTCGCTGTTGCCAGGGGTTGCAGTAAGGTGGCTTCCACTTCTCTGTCTCTTTTTTTTTTTTTTTTTTTTTTTATTTGTCAAGCCGAGCAAGCTCCTCGGTTATTCTATTTTATTGGGGCATTCTAAAGTGGTTGACGTCGGAGGTGCCATTCTTGTGCGGTTTCAGCTAGCTTAAGGATTTCCTTATTATTGGAACCTTTTATTTATTTATTTTTTTTACAGTTGTCACCGCGCTCACGGCAGAACCCTATCAAGGAGTTGGGTGTTGAACACTCAAAAATCCAATCTAACGCCAAATTACGCAGAGAGCACAGAGCAGCCTTTAAAGTGAGTGAAATTAAAGTAAGAAACACAGATGATGGAAGAGAATTCCACAGAACAGAGGTGGCAGCAAAGAAGGAAGCAACGCAGCGTACCTGTCTGGAGTTACTAAAATCAACACAAAACTCATGTGCCAACACAGCACCCTTTGTGCTACGAAGGCATCGTAAAGGTGGTGGTACGCGAGTGGATAGTTCCTTCGACGCTTGCCTCTACAGTACCTATAGAAAAGGATAAAGCACCAACATCGCGCCGCAAAATAAATGCAAGTAGTGTTTTGTACAGGGAATGCCATCTTGAGTTCCTAGCAGTTTGCACAAATGTTCTATTCTTATTACTGATGTATTTATTATATTAATTAAAGTATCGGTATCGGGTTATCGGTATCGGTATCGGCCACTTTTCTGGTATCGGTATCGGTATCGGTATCTGTATCGGTATCGGTATCGGTATTCGGCCTCTTTTTCTGGTCATCGGTACATTCCCTATTCAAAAATGTTCTGATAAACTTCTTGGGTGGCGCAGATAAGTGGCAGAATGAATTTTAAAGCTAAAAAGTGTAAGTTCTTCACCTAGGTAACTCAAATAAAAGTTTTAACTACGAAATGAATGGGGATTGACTCGGAGTCTGTGCGACCAAGAAAAAGATTTTAGGTTGATTATAAGCAGTAATTGGAAGTAGCTAATCAGTGTTTGGAAGCTTAGAAATAAAGCTTTAATAAGAATGCTGCGGATAATAATCGCATGTTGTATACAAGAGCAAGAAGTAATAAGTAAACTGTTATAATAGCTATGTTAGGCCAGTAATAAAGTATTGTGCGCACAGATTTGGGCCCCTTATTTAAAGAAAGACTTAGATATGCTAGAGAGAGTGCCACGTAGAGCAAACAGATGATTTCTGGGTTTGAGGTAAGAGCTATGAAGGGAGAGGCTGAAGGAGTTAGGAATGTTTTCTGCTAGGAAAGGCGGATTTCTCAGAGGGACATGATACAAGTCTACAAAATTTTTACATCTATTAATAAGGAGACCCAATAAATTCTTATAGTAGAAACATGGACAGGGGACCAGGGGGCATAATAAGAAAAATAAGAAGAAAAGCATGCCATCTTGATATTAGAAAGCATGCATTCAGTAATAGGGTTGTTAAATTTTGGAATAGTCTGCCAGAGGAGGTTGTTGAGTGTGACTCGATTGCAACATTTAAGAAAGGGCTTAGATTCGTTTATGGATGGGTTGGGTATCATATAATATATTGACGAACCAAATTGCGGGTTTTTAGTTAATAGTAGTTTATTTAATGTTTAGAGTGGCATGAACTGAAAGTGTAACATGTGACATAACTTTAGTTATTATCGCATTGATGCGTTTGGTATCATATATATATATCATTAGTTTTGACTAAGCCAAATTGGGTTGGATTTGTAGTTACAACAATTTGACAAGCCCTAGGGAGCTTTGTGCGATTTGCATGAGCATGTTTGGGTATGTGGCGTATTACTGGGACAGTCTCGATAGGCCCATGTGGCTTTTTACTGTCTCTATATTCTTTATGTCTTTTATGTCTTTATGATTTTAGCCTAATAAATGTTTTTACACAACTATCTCAGACTATAAGATAATAAGATACTCATTAAATTCAAATTTAAATAAATATAATATAATATAGTATATTATAGTATATTATATATATATATATATATATATATAATCAATATTATATATACTATAGTACATATATAATATATATATATATATAATATATATAGCGTTCGGGCGGGGTGACGCGGACCACTATAGGTATAACTTAATCTCAAACTTCAAATATGCCACTTTTTGAAATTTTTTTTTTTGTAAATCACGGCCCAATAGTCGGGCATAAAGCACACAAAAAAAATATTAATGTAATTCTAATAATAAAAGTTTTATTAAAGTTTGAATAACGCCGAGTCAGCCTGACCGTGGAGGGGTGAAGCGGACCACCATTGAGGGGTGACTCGGACCATCTGTTTAAATTCGTTTTTTTACTTATAATTTCAATTTTATATTTTAATTTTTACTTAATATAATAATTATTTATCATATTAAAATTCGTAATAAGTAATAAAAAATGTCAATAATGATAAATAAAATACGAATATAAATAAGGTGGTCCGATTCAACCCTATACGACCAAAAATTTTGACAACTTTTTTGAACTCGTTTTTTTTATTTAAAATTTCATTTTTTAAAAAAAATTTTCACTTAAGTGATAAGTAACTTTTTGATTACATATTAAAGTTAATTATACGAGTAATAAAAGAAATGTCAAGTAATTATACGTAAAAAGACGAAAAAAAACAATGGTGGTCCGAGCCACCCCCCCATCAATTTTTACGGCGGGGGTGAATCGGACCAAGTTAGGCCCGTTTTTTGCCACTATACTGCTTGGATCAAAAATTTACTTTGCCAGTTTAAAGCATACTCAAGTGTATGTGTATCCACTGAAAAATAATTAAAATCGATCACAATTTTTCATTTTTTATAACATATTAAGTTAAAAAAAGTCACATTTTTCAAAAGTAAAGTTCTATTGAAGGAAATTTTGTACCCTAATTTCTACATTTTTTAAAGATATAAAAAGGCTTTCTACAAAATATTGATCTAAATAAAAACTTCTGTGTACTTACCGCTTGCAGCTATAAAATGATGCGAAATATTTTTTTGTTTTGTTTAATTATTATTTTTTTATTTTATTAGAGTGGACCGAATTCACCCCATCCTAAGAGGCGGGCCCCGGTCCACCCGCCCGACGCGTATATATATAATATATATATATATATATATATATATATATAATATATATTATATATATATATTGAGATAGATTTAACTATCTTTCTTATCTTTTCTCCTTCCCACAGAATTAGATTTTATTATATCATCTGAAAGAGGTGATTCTTCATACAAAAAAGTAAAAGAGACAAAACGAAAAAGAGGAAAAATAAAAAATATTACTAAAAGACAGTACAAGTAAAAAGAAAAGGACATAAAAAAGAAACAAAACGAAGAGTAACAAGAAGACGTTACACCCTTATCAAAGCCGTAACTGGCAGTTTTATTTTTAACTTTTATTTCAAATAAAAATACAACTTACGAAATAGGGTATGGTTACTCTTTCAGTATAACTTCGATAACTTAAAATAAAATGATATTTAACAATGAGATTAAAAAGAGAAAATAGTTAACATTTTAGTTTTGCAAATGGATGAGGTTATTTTAAAGATAGGATAACTAAAATTAGATTAGATAAAAAAATTGAGGAGGAGGATTAAATAAGATTAAAAGTTAAGTTAAAACCAAATGAGGTAATTAGTTAGAATTTGTTGTTAAAAATAATAATTATAATAGCTTAATGATATTAGGAAACCTGTTTTTATGAATAATTAGTAATTCGATTTAAGTATGATTCAATTTAGTAATATTTGAGACCCGCTAATTCTGGTCTCTTGTTCAGGTCCCGATTGTAAGGCAGTATTCAAACAGCGAATTTGAAGAAAACCAGCAGCCATTTTTCTTGGAAGATCTAGATCATTACTCTTAGGGAGCATAATTACCACTGTGGAGTTCCCCTTTTTCTAATTGTTTTGAGTTTCACTCTACTGAATAATGGTCTCCCCCAAGGTACACCCTACTTTATAATGTTCAACAATTTAGTAGATATAAATTGGATTCAATTTGATTTGGACATCAGCAACTAAAATTACATTTACCAATTCTCTCGCACTTATTAAAACCGCACATCCGCACTTATTAAAACCGCACATCCGCACTTATTAAAACCGCACATCCGCACTTATTAAAGCCGCACATCCGCACTTATTAAAGCCGCACATCCGCACTTATTAAAGCTGCACATCCGCACCTATTGAAGCCGCACATAACTAGTTCTGTAATTTGAACTATTAAAGGAACATCCAAAGAAATTGTTATAAAAATTGCCGTCCGTTGTTCGGAAATCGATCTTAATTGTTTTTTTACTTTTTTTTTGTTATAATATTCTTCATCTTATTTTAATTATTTTTATTTTTTCATTTTTATCTATATTATTATTATGAATCATATTATTTATTCTCATTCCATATATATGTATATGTATATATATATATATATATATATACATGTATTTATAATAAGTTTAATTGTACATATAATTATACATATAACGAAACATTTATTTAATTACTAAGCATTAAAGTTGAAAAACCACCCCAAAAGTTTTAATAATCTTTTTTTCTTATTATTTATTTATAAAGAGGTTACATTAATGGATGAGTCGTAAGTTTGAAAACAAATACGGTCAGAAAAATATGGTGAGTACTTAATATTAGTAAAAGCGGATATAGCCCCACTGTGGTTTCAGTTTAATCCAGTCTAGATTATTTCCAACAGGCATAGCATTCAAAGGAAAGAAGAAGAAGTTGTCAGAGATAAAAGTCAATAAAAGAATACATCACAATAAAACAATAAACCACTGCGCCACTCCAATAAAGTAAAAGAAGACCTCCAGAAGTTAAGCTCGCCAACATCAGGTGACAGTGCTGGAGACTTCTTGGGAAGAAGAAGAGTTCCTGTGTTTATCAGGTGGGGCTCTTTTCTCTCTTGGTTAAATTCTATTAACATAATTTGGTAGCAGAGCGTAGTTGTTCCTTTTTAGGAAAGCTCGCTCTGCTCGGCTGCCAAGTGCCAATTACTCAATTGTCATCAGAAGTTGAATTGTTAAATTGTCATTATGACGGATGGAATGAACGACTTGGTGGAAAAGAAGTCAGAAGAAGGAGATATTGTTCAGGATGGTCACATCCCCATTCCACCAAATAATAATGGAATACCAGCAGGTCCTGCAAATTCATCTGAAGAGAATCAGACCCCGGTTCGAAATCCCACAGTGGTGACCATTGACTCACAGGCCCTGCAGGGAATATTGCAACAGAATAAGGATTTGATGGAAAATATGACTACTTTGATAGCATCGTTGACAATGGATAGGAAACCAGGAAAAGTGATACCACCGGGGAAATATAGAATTGAGACTGGTGAGACCATGGTGCAGTTTTTGGAAAGATTTGAAAGGTATTGTGCTGCCCAATATCCCGGATCAACGGATGGGATGGTTGCATTGTTAGGTAGCCACCTCCAAGGGTCCGCCCTGGAGGCTTATAATATAGTAGCTGCAACAGCATCGGAATATGGATTGGTAAAATCTCGGCTTTTACAGTGGTTTAGGGAAGAATTGGATAAGAAAGCCAATACAGAAACCTCAGGCTTCACAAAGGCCGTCATGCAGGAGGGAGAAGACATTCCCCTTTTTGCACTGCGATTGCTGGGTCTGGCGCAGAGGGCCTTTCCCAATAATGATGTAAAGAAATTACCTATGGTACGGGAGAAATTTTTGGAAAGTTTACCGGAAGCAGTGACGAATCGGATGGAGGACGTCTTGATGGGTTTGGAGATCCAGAGAGGTTCCTTGATTCCATGGGAGCAACTGGTGGTCATGGTGGACAAGGTATATAGAAAAAATAATGGAAAAGGAAACAAAGGAAACCCGCAAGTTGAAGTAGTAGATTTAACGCAATCGTTGCAGATGTCCACCTTGACCTCGCCCACTCAGATGGCACCCCAGAGGTACGGAAATAATGAAGGTTTATGTTGCTGCCAGAGATCACAAGTAGCACTCCAGCACCAAGTAGCTTGTTCTCCAGGTATAAATGCCAGTGCAACAATGAATAATCGAGAACAGGCTCCACGCGCAGCATTAACGAGAACAAGTCGTATCAACCCGCCATTGTCCAACATACAAAGAGCGGATTCCATTGAGGGGAATACTAGGAATTACACAGAGGAGGGGGGCCAAATTTATCAAAGCTACCAGCAAAGAAAAACCAAAATGCGTGCACAGGTACCCACTCTTGCAGTCATTTGCAGAGATCGGTGGTCACGCACTGGATGGGGAGTGTCTGTGGATTCGCGAAACCCTCTGAGGAGTGTATGCTTTATTTTGGCAAACGAGGTCACCTGATTGAGGATTGCTATTTGAAGCAGAATCGTTGTTTGAGGTGTAAGGAGGTGGGTCATCTGGTAGGAGATTGCCCCAATGGTAGAAATCAAGCTGCTGCACCTCGAATAGTTTGTCCGTTTTGTCAGAAAAACAGTTTAGGTGAAGGATTTGCCCTCACGGACCCCCGGCTCAAAATGGGGAGTTCTGGCACGCGCTAAGACCTCAAATGTGGAACCCAGATGCCAACAACAGTTGGGAAATTAACAACAAGCTAAAGTAATAAAGTATGATCTCAACTTGAAAGATGATCCTTGAACTAGCTCAAGGACAGTCTTCCAGTGAAAATATCAACAGGGACTCGCAAGCACCACTACAAATGTGTTAAAAACGATCTGAATAAAGATGTAAAATCACAGCAAATCCACTAGGTCGAGAGAAGTGAAAAGTATCACAAGGACTGTGTTGCTGGAATAGTTGGTGCAAAGACAAAGCAGGTGAGACACCAAATAATTTCAGTGCAGCTAATGGTGATTGTCAATGATCGATCTATGCAGAGAGGAATTCATGGTACAACAAACAGATGGAGATTAGGAAAATGAAAAGGAATCGAAAGAAGCAAGTTTGTGCTCTGCGCGTGAATAAGGCAAAATACAACGATGCGGATCTGGAGGCAAGAATACTTGTCTGGCAGGCAAACAGGGCAATTGCATAACTTATCATATAAAGTAAAGGACTGACCACGTGAGAGAAACAGTTGAATTTATTCGTGCCGGAAGTGATTCCTCAGTGAAAAGAGGCGCAGTTCAGTCAGGCCAACACCTCGCATGAGCCACTCTGCCATAAAACAACAAATTTGGTAGAGCGCCACCAGAGGTTTAAGTACGCGAGGCGGAAGCGGAGAAGCGACGGAGCGCGGTAAGTCAGACTCGTATATAGGCGCAGCTAGTTGTTTTCACCTAATCCTAGATAAAATAAGATAAGCCCTAATTTTGCCTTTTGGAGCCGCTAATATCGGAGTAGGATACAGGTATGGTGAGTTTATTGGCCAGAGGGAGAAGATGTTATGAACTATAGAAGAGTCAAGTGTTCCCGGTGGTTCTAATGGGGACCAGAAGCTGAAATGCTATTCCTGAGAAAGTAATTCATAGCTTATTGAGGGCAGAGTCTGCATCTCAATCCACACTAAGATATATCTGCCAAAAGCCGACGCAGAGAGGTCGATTTGTGATCATCGATGCGCGGACCAGGTCCGTTATTGGGAGACCGGCACTCGCAACGGAACGATGCCACCAAGGGAGTTATAGTAGAAGAAGTAGCTAGTTCATACGGTGGGCAAAGAATAAAGGGCCATTCATGTTGCACAAGGTGGCGTCACTTAAAAAGTAGACTGTTGGAGGTTCAGAGGGTGGTGCCTAGGATGTGGCAGTAATGAGCATAAGCTTATGGATTGTGGAGCAAGGATGGGGTACGGGTTTCAGCGTCGAAATGACAATAGGGAGCAAGAGCAAGGTCCCCCAAGAACAGTGGAAAGAAAGTGTTTTCTTTGTGGAGAGGTTGGACATTGGGGACAGACTTGTCCATTGAAAGGAGAATTTGATGAATGGAGAAAGAACAAACCACCAGGTTCGGGAAACGAACCTGCTCCGCCATTGCCCGGGACGTGTCGGAGCCAACCCCCAGCATAATGTGTCCACAAAGTATCCCGGTTAGTCAAGGTGGGTGGGTGCCGAACCCTGAGGCAAGAGAGTTTGTGATGAGTCAAGATGAAGGAGTACTTGGTCCATTGCCTCAGCGGATACAAAAGGTACGAAGTATGGTTACAACAGACATAACAACAGGAGTGTATCATACTACAGGTAATATGCAGGTCACGGGTCCTGAGAGTTTAAAAATGGCACCGTTGCTGAGAGTGATGATAAAACTTGATGGTGTGGAGATGATTTCGACAGTGGATTCAGGAGCCCAATATTGTTTAATCGGAGAAAGTGAACTTTCAAGGATCTCAAATCCGGTAGTATTGAATAAGGTGATGAGGTTGAGAGGTGTGGGTGATCCACAGCTTTGTTTAGATTCACATCGCACCGCAACGTTGAGGATCACTATTGATGAAATCAGCTATGGTCAGTCGGATTTCATAGTGGTTAAAAAGTTGAAGGAGGGTGTAATATTAGGGATGCCGTTTTTGGTTAAGAATAATATTAAGCTTAATACTGTAGACGGATCATTTAAGAGGTATGGTGACCATGGTTGGTTGCCTGACCAACTAATGTTCAAAAGAAGCAGCGCGATTTACGATTTGTTTTGGGGTTTTGTGTAATATGTTAAATTCTGATGGAGGAAACATGTGCTGTTGCATTAAAAGACGCCGGATCTGTACCGTATAAATAGAGTTATAAGAGTGATTAGACGCGCGTGGTAAACCATACTTTCGTGACAGCGCACTGCCTCGTGTAGTCGCCGGGATGTAGATCAGGGGCTGTAATATCCGTCTAGAATAAGAGAGAGAACTATAAGTGCCCTACAAATTGAAAAAAGCCCAGGGAGGGTCTATTCTTAGTAAGATGATTGGATTATCAAGTTGTAAGGTAAAATGGAGATTAGAACCTCGAACGATCATGTAAACAGTATAAACCTCTGAAGGAATCAGTGTGGTGGAGTGGGAATTGGAGTTACCTAAGTACAAAGCCGGAAGAGTTGTTACTGGAAGGTGTAGAAGGTGGTAAAAAAGGGTACAACAAAAGATTTAAAATCATACCAGGATTGGTTCCCCTAAAGCAACCGGTTGTGGTGGAGGCCAGTCCGGGATTACCAAATACAATAAAATTCGACCCTGCTTTAGTTAGTTTTACGGGCGATAGAGCCATGTTTTTAGTTAAGAATGAGGGAGAGTTCCCAAGGAGGTTGAAGAAAGGCACTATTTTAGGACAGTTAGGAGTAGGAATAGAGATAGGATTAGATATAGGAATTAGCCAGGAACCAAATATAAAAGTTGTTGAGTTAAATGATAAAGGTCCAAATGAATAC
>JABUQX010113139.1:0-15000 GCA_015478945.1 Trachelipus rathkii | reverse complement strand
CAATGATTATCGAGTATATATTTAAGTTATGGATATAAAATATTACTAAATAGTTATCGAGGGATCTTAAAGTCTATATTATATATATTTAGTTAGTGCTTATTTATTATTTAATGTAATTAACTCGACTAAGGATGAAAAAGTTAATCTTTAAGGAATCGGAGGATAATGTTTCATTCTCTTTAATATGATAAAAATCTCTCTCTTTGCTCTCTCTCTTCTCTCGTTATTATCTATTGCTCTTACTGCTCTTTCTTTCTTCAACTTTTTCTTGTACATCTTTATCTCTTCTCCTCTCTCTCTCTCTCTCTCTCTCTCTATTCTTGCTCTCTCATCGTGTGGTAAAACTAAAATTGACCCTCTTCTCTCTCGATTTTAAATAAATATCTATTTTGACAAAATTAATGGACTTGAAATAAACCTCGATCTTGCGAACATAAAAATTGATGTTCAAGTGTTCTCCTATTTATTATTGTTTTATTAACATCTTTGCATTTTTATTTTTTATTTTCTTTTCTTTTACTTTTCATTTATGAAAATATATTTGATTGCTTATTTCTTAATATTTATTTTAATATTTATTTATTAGCATTTTTTTTATTAAATTTTTTGTAATATTTTTATTATAATTTGTAAAAACTTCAATATCATCCCAATTTTCAATGATTTTAATTAGTAATTCAATATTATGATTATTATTATTATTATTATTATTATTATTATTATTATTATTAGTTTTATTATTATTTATTTGTATTATTTATTGTTTTATTGTTAATTGTTATTGTTATTTTTGGTATTGTGTAGTGTATTATTATTTTTATTATTTATGTTCATGTTTATTAGTGTAATTATGATATTATCTCAACCCTGGATTATCCGTAGTTATTTTTTTAATTAAGTTTTGCTAAAAATAGTAAATATTTCGTTTTTTTTTTGGAAGTTCATTTCGCATATAATTGCATCATCTATTTGAGTTATTATTATGGATAATTTTATAAATATTGTTGAATTTTTCTGTTGAAATTTAATAATTAAGTAGATGTTTGAGGTCATCATTTATAATTTATAATTTATAATTTATAATTTATTATTTTTAATTTTTTTTATTATTATTATTATTATTATTATTATTATTATTATTATTATTATTATTATTATTATTATTATTATTATTATTATTATTATTATTTTTATTATTTATTTATTTATAAGATATTATTTATTATTAGTTATTATTAGTTTATTATTTTCATTTATATTATTGATTATTTTATTTATTATTATATTATTATTATATTATTATTATTTAGGAGACTAAGATTTGTGAGATCGTAAATGAGATAAAAAGCGTCAATGGCGAAAAAGGATTGTAGCAAAATATTTTTTCATGTTTTCAATATTGCTTTTCTTTGAACGAAAAAAAATAAGGAATGAGCGAATGAAATTTAAAGAGTAAGGGCACTCCAATGTTTTGGTTAAATATTAATTATATATATTATAATATATATATTATATATTAATATATATATATATATATATATATTATATATATATGTATATTCATATATATATATATATATATATATATATATATATAATATTATATAGTATAGTTATATATATATATATATACTTATTTAATATATCAGTGCAGGGACGTGACCCCTCTGGTAGGAAAGGTAGGCAGTGCATGCCCTAAAAAAGAAGTGAATTATTTATTTACATTTTTGTAGTAATATTTTAAACAAAATTTAATCCATAGATAAAATTAATTTCTGTACCAGAGGCTTTGTTATGGAATTAAAAGCAAAATTTCATTTTTCCCTTGTAAAAAGCAAAAATTTTGTGCTTTCTCTGCCTCTTATGCTTTCTATATTTTGAATTTGGTTAAGATGTGACGGTCTCACGGTCGCCATTGTGCGCAATTTTAATGTATAAATGATGTGCCTAAAAGGTATTCTAAATTCTGCTTTTCGACCCATCATATCAGTGTTTGGAATGATGTGTTCGGGGGTAATGTCTAATGTCTCTCTCTCCTCTCTCTCTCTGCTCTCGCTCTCTCTCTCTCTCTGCGTCTCTCTCTCTCTCCTCATCGTGCTCTCTCTCTCTCTCATCTACTCTTTTTCTCTCTTCCTCTCTTCTTCTCTCTCTCTCTCTTCTTCTCTCTTCTCTCTCTATAGCTAATTGACGTAACGATCTGCTTTAACGAACAGAGAGGTATATAGTATAGTACTTATAATGGTAGTATCTATATATACTTTTACTCTGCTATATATTGTAATAGTATGATTTAGTGTAAATATGATATACTCCATTATATTATATAATATATATTAAAATTTAGCCTGCCCTACTCCTGAAGAGACGAGAGTACCGGCACGTGGCCTGATAGGTATATTAGATTTTATATGGCTATCTATATATATCATTATAGTACTGCTGAATTGCTAAATATATATATATAACTACGCATTATTATATTTATATATAGTATAGTGTATATCTTAATGAGGAAAATATCTATATATGTATGTATATAATAGTATATATATAGTAGATATAATATGATATTATAAGAAAGAACAGAAAAGCTTCTTCAATTTTTAATTTGGTACCATTCCCCTGATCTTTTTTGCCAACCATGCTGGATTCTGATTCTATTGCGGATCAAGCAGAAATGAGTGTGTTGTCCATAGTGTTTCTATCACTTTAGCTACGCCTACGTAGAGTCCGCAAAAAAAAGAACCGATTTGAATACTCTCTCACGTCCAGCAGAGAATTTTACTATACGGTGTTCTTCTTTGTTTGGTCGCTCCTACAAAGAACAACATTGGGGCGTGGGTACCAAACAGATATACTGGCGCACCTCACCCCCAATCTGGGGCCGTCAAAGTGAGGATAAAAAAGCAGGTACCGCACATGGGTGAATAATAATATACACTAAAGGAACTAAGGATGGTAATCACAATAATTGTGTACATAAGAATAGCATAAATAATCACTGTACACTCAATTTAAATTTTATAGTTATTCTGTAAAAATATAAACCCCACCTGTATAAATAATTTTATTATAATTAAATTGGAATAAATAATAAATAATAATAATAATGATAAAGTAATAATAATAATGATAATTTATAACAAAATACCAAATATTTTAATTCGCAGGTTAATTGCTTTCTTAATGGGAGAAACAATTTTGGTGGAAAGCCTTGCTGATATATTATTATAATTTTTCATTTATATAATCCCAGACTTAATAATAATAATAAGTTAAACCATTAGAGTTTGGACATCCTAATTCCGGATCCCAATTTTATTAGACTCTAGTTAACTAGCTTATCAGTTTAATAGTTATAGAACCACATAACGCGTAATCGCATCTTTGCGTCTTGGAATCTAAGTGTAGACAATGTAACATTCTTTCCGACGGTTCTTGCTTTATAGTCTCGAGCTTTGGCTGGTGCGTTCGGTCCTAAAATTCTAGACTTTGTCGTTCAGTCAACGCTCATTCTGCTAGCATGAGCATCTAGAGGATATCGAATCCGCATGGTGAAAAAATATCAGGGGGTATACAAAGCTACAACCTATATACACCTATATACAGATACACACACACACATCCATATATATATATAATATAATTAATATATATAATATATATGATATATTATATATTAATATAATATATAATTAATAATATATATATATATATTATTAAATATATATAATAATATATATATTACACATGCATATAATATCAAGATATAAATATTATTAATTATATTTAATGTGTGTTAATAGTATTAGATGATAATTTTTATTATGTGGATAAGATTTATAATTTAGCTGATCTCGAAAAGAGTATGAGAACTTTTTTGAATAATTTATTATAGTTGATTATGATAGACTAATGATATTTTTAACCACCACTTGAGCAGGAGTAATAACCTACTATACTCAAAACACAATTTTCTACATAACTATATGTTATGTCCTGAGTAGTAGTAGAAATTATAAATCGGTTATGACAGTCAAAATTAAAGCGTCTCACTAATAGTATAATATTATCTATAAAGGTCTATACTACCAAATGATTCATGAGTGAAGGTATATATATATGTTATGTATAAATATAGCCATATATATTCTAAATTGTAATGTATAATAAGTCCTATTGTCATATATAGATTGTCGTTAATACATTATAGGTGTTTGTTTAAAATGTAGTTTAGTGGTATTCAGATTAAAGAAAATGAAGGAATAAGTTTTAAGTAATATATTATATAGTTCTACGCTATCTTTTACTTATATATATATTATAATGTGGATAGATATAGAAGATAATCTTTTATGGAAGTAATTTAATGAATAAATATGTAATGATATACATACTCTATAATATATAGCTGTGCATGTGATGAGATTGACAAGCCTTTTTAATTGTAGATTGTGAAAGATTTTATTGTAGATTGGTAAAGTTTCTGACAAATATTATCGAGTGCTTATATGTGTATTGATGAGACGATGGATCTTTTTCCACAAACTGAGCAGGAGTAATAATCCCGCAAAAACACAATTTCGAGCAAACTATGTATTCACTATGATGTTTCCTGCTACTCCTTAAAGATGATCTGGTTAAAAAATTTGAGCCAATAGCACTCGTAGTTAACGTGAAATAGAGATAAAATAATTGAAATAAGTGATAAGCACGTAAAAACATGTACAGAAAGAGGTATGATGTGTAATAAAGTACATATTAAGCATAATATGTTAAGAACAATTGTGCGCGCAGCACATCTAACACAATAAATAAACTAAAATACTTTGCAACACCACTAGCCTGAGTGGACTAGAAGTCTTTGCTAGTCGGTGTTCTTTAGTTCTGTGCTGCTGCTACTGCTACAACAACAAAAACAACAACAACAACCAACAACAAAAGCAATAACAATGACAATAATAACAATAATAACAAAAACAAAAACAAAACAAAACCAAAGAGAACCACAAAAACGCAAAAAGTTGATAATAAAGTGATAATAAATAAATAAATAATAACAAAAATAATAATAATAATAATAATAATAATAATAATAATAATAATAATAATAATAATAATAATAATAATAATAATAATAATAATAATAATTATAAATATAATCAGAGAAAAATATTTTCACTGAATAATATATATGATTATGAGATATTTTAATTAGATATAATATAATATAATGGTATAATTATAATTAATAATTTTATAATTATAATTATAATTATAATTATAATTATAATGATAATAATTTATTTTCCTGAGAAGAATTAATGATTCGTAGACTGAAAAACCTTATTGACTGAAATTGTCAAAGAACATGAATCATTATTTAGTCTTGACAAAAAAAAGTTATCGAACCTCAGATAATGATGAAATATAAGGTAATAAACGAGAAAAATCTTCAATGAAAAGCTTATTTATTTACACTCACTACCCTAACACACCAGCCAAAACTTCATTAATAGGGAAAGACATTGGGGAGAATTAGTGTGTGTGGGAGGGTTGAAAAGGTGAAAATCCGTTATATATAGGTATATATTATATATATATATATATATTATAGCTATATATAATAGTTCATAATGTTTCGTAAATACCTCATGTAGTAGCTCTTTATATAATATAGTTATAATATAGTATATATAGTATATATATGTGATCCTTATATATATATTCTGTACTATATAGTATAGTAGTATAGTATACTAGCAATTATTTAAATTTGACAACAAAAATAATAACCTTTTCATTTTCTTCAACTGCTATTTCTTCAATAGTAGACTATTGTATCATTTAAGAAATACTATTTTGACTCACCGATCCTCTCTCACCTTCTTCTCTCTCTCTCTCTCTCTCTTCTTCTCTCTTATCTCTCTCTAGGGCATCAGTGAGTAAGCTTGGCATTGTGTATACTATATTGGTTCCGGCATATATTTTATTCAATATATTCTTGATGCTCAATAAAATTATGGATTAACCTTTTCTCACTTTCAATCTTATAATGATATAAAAATTATATATATATATATATATATAAATAATATATATATACTATCATTATATTCTTTAAAATTTAAAAACATTATTAATATATATATAATATAAACAATTACCAATAAAAGCTAATATGATAATATATGATTCAATAAAGGATGCGGCAATTTTGTTTTCGAAGCAAAGTTTAATAATTATTATTATTATATATAACAGTAATATAATAGTATATATAACTAATACTATAAATTATTTAATATTTTATTTTATGTATATGTTGAATGAGATATATATATATAATATAGTAGTGTATTTTAAAAAAATATAGAAATACTACTATATATATATTCCTTAAAATTTAAAGTTAGTTATACTTAACTGGAATATAACTGGTACTTATCCTATTTGTTTTTCAATTTAATAAGAATTTGATCCTCGTTTCTATTTTTATATGTACTCGTCGCTATATTCTATTCAGAAAGCGCTCTGGGCCAGAATTGTGTCGTCTCGCCAGAAATGAGGCGAAAACTAATGAACGAGTTCTAAACATAACTCGAACAATCTGTATAACGAGAATAAGTGAAATCTGAAAAGGAAAGCTCGACTTGCATAAAACGCTGGGCTGGATTTGTTCTCACAATTCTACAACATAAAAATCTCATACTCCTAATCTCTCAATACTACATCTCTAATAATCTCTTCTACATCTGCTACCTCTCTCTCCTCCCTCTCTCTCTACTCTCTCTCTCTCTCCTCTCCCTCTCTCTTAGTAATGATAATATTAAAAAATAAATATATCATTTATTTTTTTCAAATACTCCTTTTTAATTCTAATAATGCTAATAAATAATAAAGCTAATAATATAAAATGCAATCCCAACAAATTATACCAATAGTTTTGTAAATACTTTAATTTGTACTTTAAATGAAGATGATTGTTAAATATTTAAGATCTCTAGAATGGCATTTTAATCAGATTTATATCAATATGGTTAGAAATTAACTACTACCTCTGTTATATCTCAATAAATATTTATATTTTACTCCATTATAACTTTAAGAGAATATTTACATAATTAAAATTTCTCCCAGTCTCAAAACAATTAAAACTCTTTACAACTCCCCCTGATATGTTCTCAGATTTTATGATATAAATAATTTCATATAATCTTTAACACACCTATTCAGCATTAATATCAAACAAACCAAATTTGAGTTACGTAACTTGCAACTCTCCATATAGTAATTGCTATATTTAACTTATTCACATGTGAAATTGGTATTCATATATATATATTTCGTTTCTCTAACGTAGACTAGCTCGAAAAATAGATAACCATGGCGCTGAATGTAATGTAAATTATATGACAGAGTTTTGACTCGCCGAAGCTCTAAAGATAATGCCGATGAGGACCGCCTCGGTTCAATCCTTCGGCGTAAGTGAGTTCCAGAATAATTGTGTGTGATTAATCACTGATGCGGAAGGTAAGAAATTAAAACTTACGGGAGTGGGACACCAGTAGGGTGATGTACCGACAGTGCCTTAGAGATAGCCGGCCCTTTTAAAGTTCGATTTCCCTGTAGTCCCGGTGATTACCCCTCTGAGAAGGGTATAAAGACCTAGTGTTTATAAAGCACAACGGTTGTATTGTACATCATATATTCTCGTTTCCCTAGAATCCTAGCTCAATATATTCCATATATCAATATATATAATACCTATATACGTACATTACCCTATGTATACTAATATGTAACACCAGATCTAAGCTACACTCTCGTATTTAAATGATTATTATACTGGAAATGAATGGTATATATATATATTTATATATATATATATAATATAATATTGATGAACACTTGAATATACTTGAAATTAACTATTATCTATATATTCTCTTAGTATTTTATTTTAATTTTATTTACTACACTTTTTCGCCCTGCTCTAATGAGTCGGTGTTGTGAAATGGTAGCTTGGTACTGTACTGCCCTCCTCTCTCACTCACATCTTCTCCTCATCTTCGCCTCACTACACAACCCCAATCCTCCTCACACCTCCAAAGTTTTATTCCTCCTCTGACCAACACGCACCTAACCTATCTCTAACCCTTCTTCATTCCCTTCCTCTTCCGGCAATATTATACCTTTTATTCCAATCTTCTTACCAACACTCCTTCTTGGTGCTCCCCACTCTGTCCTCTGCTTCCTTCTTCCCTCCGAATACCTCCTCCAAATATTATATTATATATATCTCTCTAACTAACTCTCTCTAGTATACTCCATTTCAATTCTCCTCTTAGGATGCTACTACATTACACATTACTTTAACATATTTCCCTTCTCTCTTTACCCACCATAAACCAATTCCTCCTCAAATTCACAGTCTCTTCCCTTCACTACACTAATTCTAATTACCTTCTTCTACTTATCTGTCATTAACCACCATCAAACTACCTCGCTCTCAACCGCTCTTTCATCTCAAATACTTCCAACTTATCTTCCTGGACCTTGAGCATTTCAAACCCCCTCAACGTGCTTTCACACCCATATTTACAATCAACAGCTGGTTACATACTCAATAATTATTTTATCAAACATACTTTATTCTTATATACTTTATCTTGTAGTAATTAAATCCTCCCACTCTATTCTCCAGTATTTCTCTCAGACTACCACTCAATAGACTCTCATTCCTTCTCCTACTCTATTATCTATCCCTTCCTTCATCCCTCCTATACACAGCAATAAAGGTTATCTCCTAAATATCTAAAAATCTTTACTCTTCTAATACTTAACACCCCCAACTCTTATTAATACATCTTAACCCCTACTCCCACCTACCTCTCTTTCTTCCTCTCATCATAACACTTATAACACTTATTACTTTCATTACCTTTGAGGATTTATTTTAAAGCCCTACTTTATTTTCTACACATTTCTTCATTCTCAATACTCCCTTCAACATAAATACCTCAGCTCCATTCCTCGGCGTGTTCTTCGCCACTCATAGGGGCAGGTATAATCGTTCCGTCAATACAAGTATCTATAGTTCACTTCCTCACCTTTATCTCCCATTCTATATCTCAATTCCACCTCACCCTCTCACTCCTCCCTCACATTACCTCTGGCAAACTAACTCTCCATATAAACAAATATATGAATTGCCAATAGGGTTGACTAATTATACATCACCATCTGTACCTCAATCCTCTCACACTCCCAAAACATTCTTAACTCTCCCCTTTATCCATAACTATCTTACACGATTGCTACCTTATCTCCTAGATAAAAAGGCCCTAATACCTTTACTTAATTTACCCCCCACTCCATTGTTTCCGCATAAACAACCCTCCACTAGTGCTTCACACCACCTTTCATGCTATCAATCACTGCTTATCATATTATCTAAAAACAGCTCTATACCTTATCCCTTTACCTATCTCCTTAATAAACTATGTTTACGGTGCCAACATAGAGCGACAATCTTAGTGCTTACATACGACTGGTATGGATCCACTCAATACCACACACGTCGCTATGCACTACTTTCGCACTAATCCTCCTTGTTCTTCTACCATTCTACCTCCCTATCCTCGTAAACCTTCATCACTATACTCTATCAATCAGTTATTCTCCCATACACTTGTTTCCCTACTCTATATATAACATTTAAAAGACATATACTCATCTATAATTCCTCACACATTCCATCCTATATCCCCTTATTTATCCCTATTATATATTAACAGGTGGAGAAACCAAAAAAACCATCTCTCACAATCCTGTCGGTTACTCCTCTATCACTCTCCTCAACATATATTAATTATAAACTATACTATATATAGCCAAATTCTATCTCAATCCCTATATAACCTTACCTTCTCATGCAACATTTCTCTTTCTCATACCATCATCTCCGACTATGCTGAGTGACTTACCTTTTTTCCTTTATTTCTAATAGGCCTCTATAATAATTATTCCTATTCACATTATGCTATTTTTCATCCTCCCCCTCTCCATTATCATCTACCTAATCACTCCCCATCCTCACCTCTTGCAAATACTTCCTCACCTATCTCCACTCCCAAACCCACTTCATAATTCATAAATCTACTTAAATACTCCCCTCACCATCCTCTATCCTACCCTTAATCCTCTCCTACTCACCTATCCATGATACTCTACCCTAATCATCCTCCCTTAATCCTTCTCCCCCTACTCTCCATCTATTCTTCTTCCTTTTTTTATTTACTTCTTCCAGACAATTATAGCTTATCCCTATAACACTGAATATTATTATCAAAATATTGCTAAAATAATAATGTGGAAATATTATAGAAATTACTAATCATACAAACCCCAAAATCCATATCTTTATGCTCTTCTTCTTCTGTCACTCTCATCCGCCCTCATCTTTTGACTCTCACTCCTCTCTCATAAGCTTTCTCTCTATATGTTAATTTCCTACCAGCTTTTCCTTCTCTCCTCATTCCCAACGCGTTCACATAAGAGTGTAAAAGCTTTCACCATCATCCTTCACCTCCTTCACTCCACCATTCACTCCCTATCCTCCTTGCTGCACTCACATCCTTTTTATACTCCACATTACCCTTCATAGCCTCTCATTCACATACTCTGCACCTCTCTCTTTAAAACCCCTTCCCTCCCCCTTCACCTCCCTCTCAATTCCCGTTCACTCTCTCACATCTCTCCATCACTATCTCCTACCTCTACCTAAACTCCCTCTAAACACTGTCTCATATCCAAATTTTTCCACCTTTTAGTACACTTTACTACTCTCTTCACTCTTTTCTCCCATTTCCCTTACTCATCATCTACATCCCCCTCCATCCCGTAATTAGCACCTTAAGAACCAAGCCAACTAGATGAATCCTGATTTCCCCTCTACTCACCGCTCACGCGTCTAAATAGTCACCAAGTGTGGTGGGTGATATATCTTGAAAATTCTCTCGCCTTATCCTTCACTTATACAACAGATCAGTAGTCAAAAACAGAGTGTACAAGTCCCTGCCCCTGCCCCACCGGTCTATCTCCACTATGCACGTCCATGACGCCTTAAAAAGTATACTGTGAAGGAATATTTCACTTTTTTTGAACAAGTATTCCCACTATCATTCTTCTTTCAAACACACAGAACTCATACTACACAGACTTTCTCCGTTTAACCATTCCGTCGTGCTACCCCAAATGGTTTCCTAACTCCTTTTCCCCCCCTTCCCTTTCCAATGCTGGTAATTTCGGGAAATATCTAAACCCACTCCTATAGGGCGAGGAACATATTCTGACAATTTTTACCCTCCTCGCCGATAAACTTTCCCTCAAACACTCTATTAAGTGTACACTTCTCAAATAATCTTTCTCTCATCCTCCTCTCCATACGTGCTACCATTCAACTTGGTGTGCATTTATGCGCATATAAAATACCCACATTTCCCCCCGAATTTCTACTTATTTTACCACCTACATTATTCCTATCGGAAACTACATACTGTGCTGCAATTCTCACTTACCTATATACCTCAATAACATCTTTCCTTCATAACTATAATTATCCCACCTCTTCCCTTCGCCCTCACTTCTTACTCGTTCACCCCTGCTATCCATACACCCTTATATGTAATATTTTCCTCAAAAGTCCATGAACTCTGTTAATGAACTAGCTTCAGCTTAGTTTCTGATAACCCTAGCACATCCAACCTTTTTTCTTATCAAACATATTAACCCCTATACATTCCTCCCTCTCATTCATAATAAATCCTCGTGTTATACCTCCCTCTCACGTTCATATCATACCCATTCTCTAATAATCACCTCTCTCTCATTCTCCCATTCTTTATCCTCGTCTTTAATATCCAGGACACATACTTATCTAGCATCGGCTTTGTGTGGACTACCCCTCACCTATTAGGCACTTCCCATACAACCTATAAAGTCACACTCCAACCCCGTCTCACCAAAATATTACCTCCACTATATATATAATAATGCACAACGAGATAAACAATAATAAAGGTTAAATAACATATAGGTACAAGTATAAAATAAAAGGGTTCTATTAATAATATATGAGAAGTTAATAGACCTAATAATACTATCATGTAAAGTTCCAATTATATATTTTTAGCCCACACTTACTTTTATATATTCTCTTTTTCCTTCATCTTTACGCTGTAAAATTTCGTGATACCCTGAGTAATAAAAACTCATTTATAAAATAACAAGTCTATTTACCGATCTTATAATTTATATATTTAATAAAATAGATCCTATATAAATATATGTACAATGTTATAAAAAAATAATGAATATCAAAAGTTTCAAACGACAAAAAAGATGTCATATATAAATAAAAGAGAAAAAGTTAAAATTTATAAATATTAATATAAAAATTTATTAAATAATAAGATAAAAGAAATTAATTTATCATGAAATAAATATTCTATTCCCTACACTATTATAGGTTCCCTTCCTTTTTTCGCGCTCTCTATTAAAGACATCTTTAACCTTTGTATAAAAAACTGTATTTATCTCACTTTATAAGAATATCGTTGTATTATAATTATTCTAAAATCATCATAGACATATATACGCTCGCCATTTTCAATGAATATATGCTACACTGCACAATCTCTCGAAGGCTCTGATTATCGCTTATATGATCCAAACAATCTATATATTACAGTCTAAATGTTATCCCTTATTGCAATCATTAATCATATAAATAATATTTAGCAATATATATATCGTGAGATGTCTAGAGTAACCTTTCATCTAAATGTATAAGTACTCATACACAAAAATTGTTTTTAGTCACCCACGTAATTGGTTCTAATGTAAAGAATTAGATCAACTCACCCAATCATGGAAGCCAACAAATTTTAATAAAAGAATACAATCGACACTAAACATTGGCGTCTAATTACAATTCTCCTTCATCATATTGAAGTGACTCTCATATCCCAGAAAATAATCTCTCTGCGTGTGCGATATATACCATAGTAATATTGACACTGAGGACTTTTCTAATCAGAGTCTCATTACGAGGAAGATAGGTTAACTTGTGATGGCGTTAAGGTAATTCCATGCTTTCTTTCCTTTTGTTTACCCGGGAAATCAATTTATATATATATATATATATATAAATGGACAATTAACAGCGATCCACTTTTCTTTTTAGATTATATACTTTTGAATTATGATTAGTTAGTTAAAATGATAAATAAGTGACAGATAATTAAACAATTTAAGCGTATAGCAAATACCTATTATAATCATATGCATTTTTTAAATAATAAAGCAGTTTCTGGCCTGTATTTGTAACTGTCTCAATTATGGGGCGTGTGTTTTTTTTTAAGTATAATTTAACCTATAATATAATATTTAAAGTTTATTTGTGTTTAATTATTTCATCACAAGTAATAATATTTTGATAATGATATACACTTATTCTCCTAAGTTATTATATAATATATAGTATATATATAATATAATATATATATATATTATATATATATATTATATATATATAATATATATATTAATATATATATATATATATATATAGTATAATATTATATATATTTAATATATATATATTATATATAATATATAAATTAATATAAATATTATTATATAATTAATATTTTATTTATATTATATATATACTATTATGATTAAAATATTATCAAATATAATATTAATATTATATATATTATATACATGTATAATTATATATATTACATATATCCATAAATACATATATATATACTATAATATTAATACATATTATATATACATAAAATAAGATGGCCAATATACACATACATACATATAATATACATATCAATACATTCTAATATATACATAACAGTACATTACATACATAACATAACTTTACTATACATTAATAGCATAAAAATTACTATAATACTATTAATTATATTATTATATCATTAACATTACATAATATACTATACATACATATATAATACCATATCAACTATATCTCCTCAGTCAATGCACAGTTACACATATATAGCATACCATACATATAATATACAGTATAGCAATACATATACTATATCATATACTCATACATATCAATTACATACATGGAACATATAGCGGCGTAATAATGCACGGTAGCAACGGTGATAGTTACCTGTGATGTCTAGTATCTACTAGTAACCATACTATATCAATTGAACACTACTATCCATTTAGATCCCTAAGTAATAACTTTATAAACAATCACAATTATCTCTCAAATATCTAAACAGTTCCATAAATTTATTATTATTAATTATGTGACTAATTGATAAATAAAATATATTAATATAATAAATTAGTTAAGTAGAATACTAAATTGACGCATATTTTTTTAGACCAAACTTATTGAAATAATCTGTAATTTTTTCATTGTTATTCATTAAATTTGAAATACTAAATAACATAATAATTTTTTTTTCGTTACATTTATCTATTTACCTAATAGGTATACTTTCGGAAACAACAAACAACAAATACAACACAACAAACTAAACATAACAAAACAACTAAAACAACAATCCTTATATAGTCCAACGTATATATCTCGCTTTCTGTTGACTCTATATGTACGCTATATATTTTATATTTGCGATGCAATATATATTATATATTATATATATTATTTAATTATATATGCAACGCATAGTGAAAATGATGATATACTATACCTTATGTCTCGTTATGTGTGGTGTATGCTCGCGGGCTCTTATTCATAGTCATGTTATAATATTTCACAGAACAATTTGGTAAAGCTCTTATAAAGGTCACCTATACTGATGTTTTGTTTTTAAAGTGTGGACGATGGCTGCAAGCAGATCTAGGGTATTGATCATACTTACGTGATCGTGAAATCATCTACATCATAAAAAAAACCCG
>JABUQX010113138.1:37500-40296 GCA_015478945.1 Trachelipus rathkii | reverse complement strand
ATATATATTATATATATATATATATATATATATAATATATATAATTATATCTGTCGAAAAGAGCGCGTCACGCGTCGAAGTGACTGAAGACTGATTTTGGTTGAAGAACAAGGAGTTTAGGAGTGTATTATTATGTGTGGATTAAATCTTTACATTGAAACAAATGAGAGAAGATGAATGAGAAGAAGAATAAAGTGTATTTAGTTTTTTTTGTATTCTTGCAACGGGCGTATGATAGGGTTAATAGGGAAAGTCTATGGCAGGTGTTAGTGATATATGGTGTAGGTGGTAGGCTTATGAATGAATCAAAAGTAGTATGACGATATGGTGAGGCGTGTGTGAAGAATAAATGGCTGTCAAAGGTGAAATTGTTTATATAATAGCGGAGTGAGACATTGAGTGTTATGTCTCCTTGGTTACTTCAATTTGTATATGGATGGGGTTATGAAAGAATTAGCAGTGGGATGGCAGGAAAATGGTGTTAGAATATGGAGAATGGAGAGGAGTGGAAGTGCACCTGCTATTGATATTCGGGAATGTGTTATTGGTTTTATGTGGTTCTTTTTACTGTATGGCTTGTAATGTGTGTGGTTGAATCCTGAAGAGGAGTTTTTAGAGAAATGGCTAGAAGAGATTTGGCAGGGTGTGAAAAGGAGGGGTTTGAAAGTAGATAATGGTAAGGTTATGGTTGTGAGTGAGGGGACAGCCTCAGTTTGAAGTATGTTAGAGGTGAGCAGCTGGGAACAAAGTGTCCGAGATTAAAATATTAGGGTATGTGTTGGGATGAAAAAGGAACAAGCTTGATGCAGAGGTGAGTAGGAAAGTTGTTGAATGCAGGAGGTGGCGCTGCAATTAAATCGTGTGAATGTAAAAGGACATAGTCTGGAGTGCGCTAGGGTCTTGCATGAGGGCATGTTGTTACCTGTGTTTTGTATAGTAGTGAGGACTATGGTCGGAATAAGAAGTTATAAGATCTAAAAGTTCAATGTTTCGGATGGACAAAATCTTAGTGGCGTGCGTAGGTGTGCAGAAGGATTGATAAAATGAGGAAGGAACGGATTAAGGAGTTGTGTGGGTGTGAGGAAAGGGGTAAACGAAAGAATAAATGAAAGTTATGTTGAATGGTTTGGTCATGTGAAAAGGAAGGATGAGAGTCGGTTGGTTAAGCCGATGTATAGTGGTGAGTATGATGGGAATCGACCGGCTGGTGAACCGAAGAAAAAAGTGGATGAGTCAGTAAAGGAAGTCTGCAGGAGAGACATGTGAGTTTGGCAGAGGCGAGAAGAAGAAAAAGTGCATGATAGGAGAGAATGGGCGGGTTTTGGATGGGGTATGCGTTGTGGCCCTACCGGGGCCATGGATGAACCCTACACTTAGACCGATTTACCAAGAGAGGACTATCGCTGTTCCCGGTGAGCTCTAGGTGGATTTTCTGATTGCGACGAGTTCTTACTATTTAATGGTACAGAGGGGGCGGTAAGGATGGCTTTCTTTTTCCGACTTTTGTTCATTATTCTCTACTGCTTTTCTTTTCCGATGCATGTAACTCACCTTACTCCCAATCTTTGGGAAAAAAAAGGTAGATGGAAGAAGAAGAAGAAGGGAAGAGTCAGTTTAATATTACCAGTGGCGTATCCAGAAATTTTTTCGGGGGGCGGCCAAGGAAAAAAAAAAAATCGTTCTTTATATATAATATATATATATATATAATAATATAATTATATTATATATATATATATATATATATATATATATAATATATAATATATATATATATATATATATAATATATTATTATATATATTATAATTATAATTATAAATAATAAATATATAGTATAATATATATATAATATATACTATATATAATTAATATATATAATTATATAAATATAATATATATATATATATAATATATATATATATATATATATAAATATATATATATAATATAATAAAGTGGAAGGACAAAATATTAAATTTCCAAGAAAAAATGGAAGAATTTATATGAAAAAACATCTTACCTAAATTGTTAAAATTTAATTCGCCTGACTGAGAGTGAGCGAAGTCTGAGAAAACATCTTCAATTTTTATTTTCAATATTTCGATGTATGTAGAAGAGGGCAAGTCCAATAAGTCTTTCATTTCCAATAGTATTTCTCAAGTAGGTTTTCAGAAGTCTTAATGTTGAAAACCTTCTTTCTACTGAAGCAGTAGACATGGGTAAAATTGCCAGTATTTGCAACAAGATGTAAAAATTTGGAAATTGTGACTGCGAACAAAAAACTAGTCCATCTATTGCGGTTTTTGAGCGATCTGTTCTGTGATGCCACTTCAACTTCCATAAATCCCATTCTCTTTTTACTAAATCTTCATTTGGGCTTTCGAGATCTTCCTTGTAAAATATTACACAATCTTTTATCTTCTCATATGGCACATTACACCCGTTCGGAATGACAAATTGCACGGAAAATTTAAATACCTTTCTCCTAATGCTGATATTAAATCATCCAAAAATGGTATAAAAATGGGTGTGCTATAATAAGTCTGTGGGTCGGAAGTAGGAATGTTGGGTCTATATTTTTTGGAATTTGTTAATTCTTGGTACAGCAATTTCAATACTCATTTCAGATTCAGATGCACTTACACATTCTTCAAAAATCAGCTAAAATTCTAATGTTGCATTTTCTCTGATGGTTTCAAGTTTGGTTTTAACTAATGGACTTACGCAGATTTGTCCTGACAGCGACGAATTATATGAAAAAATTAATTAACTTCTGCACTTTATATTTTTAAA
>JABUQX010113138.1:25000-35000 GCA_015478945.1 Trachelipus rathkii | reverse complement strand
ATATATAATATATATATTATTAATATATATATGATAAATTCGTTAATTGCCATTGTAATTATTAATACTCTGACGGGGCTTAAGTCAATTTACTAATTAAATAAATATATATATACATTATATATATATATATATATATACTATATTATATATATAACTATATATATATATACATATATATAAATGATAACTATATATAATTATATTAGTATTATTACCTTTATGTATTACCTATCTCCCATGTAGGGCTGTTTGCTCCTGTTAGTTGGAACCAGATTTTCTTCCTTCTGCCCAAAAAACTCTTGATCCTAGAGCATCTTAGAAAAAACGTTTCTCGGCCGCAATTGGGTATTCTGATGCCAGGTTCTGAAGTGTTAACATTCAGGTTAGGTTTCACCCTTTCGCGTGGAACTAGCAGTCTTGCTTCCATTATAACCTCGAAAATCGTTCTTTTAGAGCTCTTTCAGAAGGATCGTGGCCTCTAGGACCATAAAGATTCCAATGACTGGTCCATGAGTTACTGCAAGCATAAAAGTAAAGGGCTCCGGGTTGCTAGCCCTGTCGTCCCTGAAATATGCGCGAAGAAAGAAAGCTTTTCATATGTCCTGACTGCGCGATACATCCATTCTTCTTATATTGAAATATTCAAGAATCCACCAGATGTTGCAAGCATTTTAACTTATGCTCTTTTTGTAAATTCAAATTATTAATCAATGGCGGAAAGTAACTAAATTTGATATTTTTGCTCCTCTCAATGAACTTAATTTTGTTTAAAAATCTACTATGTTAATATTATTTTGACGTTCGAAAGAACTTGTGATGTATAAATATATTATATATAGATATATATATATATTATATAAATATGTATATAATATTAAATATATTAATATAATATATATATTATATATATATATATATATACTATATATATATATATATATATATAATATATAAATGTAATAACAATTATCAAATTAATTGAAATAAAGGATATCTTTAAATCCCTATTTTATTCATCCTAAAATAACTCTTCCATGGTGCTTTGAATCAATATTTCCAAGCGCATTAAAAAGAAAATCATTTGTAGGAAGGCTCTTCTGAAGGAGAAATCTTATTAAATACTCCTATTATGTTCTTTCATATTATATATATAATATATATCATTATATATTATATACTATATATATAAATTACTATAATATATATTATATATATATAATATATATATATATATATATATATATATAATATATATATAAAAATATAAACTATATTGTAAAATATATATATTATGGAATTATTATGTTTATATATATGGTCAGCGTTTAGTATATCCGTCATATGACTATCTTAAAAACTCAATTAATGCTACAAGTAAAACGGAATCACATTGGTGGGAATGCTGAGGTCCAATTTCTTTATTTCATTTTTGTTTATTCTACTACGGAAAATGTAAACAAAAAAAAAAAAAAATAAAAAAAAAAAAATAAAAAATAAAAAAAAAAATTATAGTTACTCAAAAAACATACAAATAAGCCTATCAGGCGAAAGCAAATATACTATTTTTGGGACATCCCGTGGTAGAACAATTTCACATAGGAAAAATGGCTTGTATACCGGCACACTAGGGGTCACTCGAGCCGACGGTTGGGCGCCAATGGTAAATCTCGAAAGTCCCGAATACCGCGTAATTTCCAGCAGCTAGATGGCGGTCGAGTGGCTCCGTAGCGTTTTACCACTACCCCCGGAGGAATGTGGAGCGCAGGAACCTCTCCGCCCAGACACCTACAACAATACTCTAACAATGCAGCAGGGGGTTACCCGGAAGACCCTCCGGAGGGGCGCGGAACTCAAGTATTCCACGCACCGTAGTTCACCCGTCGACAGGCCGACGCAGGAAACCTACCGCACTCCTGCATGATCGAGGGGAGGGCGCTGGCCATATAACCCTTATCTTTCCGTAGTGATACGGTACATACATCATTTTACCATTTAGCTTGAAAAAAAAAAAAAAAAGCAAATTTAAAGAGAGTACATATTTATTTAACGAAAATCATTTATTTTAACGAGATAACCAGTAAAGGTCTCTAAATGGCCTTTAATCATATTACTATAATTATTAAAACACTAATTTATTTTATTTTTTTATTTTTTTTAACATTTTCCTATGTGAAATTTTACCAGTATTCCAAAAATATGTATTCCTTTCGCTGTAGCTATTGTAGTTTTTGAGATATTTTTTTTTTTTTTCTTTTTTTGTTTTTGTTTACATTTTCGCGTACTAGAATTGGACCAGCATTCCACCAATGTATTCCGTTTTTACTGTAGCATTAATAGTTTTAAGATACATATGACGGATATACAAAACGCTGACCCTTAAATATATATATTAGTAATATATATATATATTATATATAATATGTATATATATAATATATATATATATGTATATAATATATATATATTATATATAATATGATATATATTATATATATATGATAATATATATTTATATTTATATATTAATATATAATATATATATATAAATATATTATATATATATATATATATATATAGCCTAAAGTAATGACTTTTTATTATTCAATGAAATATGAAAATTGGCATCCCAGGTGTTCGTAAAGGTAGAACCTTGATTAATTAATTAATTTAGCAAAAAGGATTATTTTTCTACTCATAAATTTTTTCCATCACTTCATTGCGTTATTCAACTTATAATTTCTTCTGTTGTTAACTTTGACTATATTTATTTACCAAATTATAGAGCTTTTTTTTTGTGAAAAGCAAGCTTTATATTTTAACATATTGTTACTCGAATAGACATTCCTGACTGTTTAGAGGAGGGATTTCTAGCCCTTTTTTTGCGTGTGGACCCCCGTGGGTCCTAAATTTATCTACTAAATTATAGCCTTTTTTTTAGTGAAAACATCTTTAACATCTTGTCACTCTGACAGACTCTCCTAACTATTTAGAGCAGGGGTTTCCAACCGCTTTTTGCTTGTGGACCCCCTGGGTCCTAACTTTATATATGTGGACCCCCATGTACTCATATATAATATTCCTTAAGTAAATATTTATTTTTAGGATAGTAAAAACTGGACTTTTCTATGATATTAATTTATTTTAACCCATGGGGGTCCATGTGAACCCCACTTGGGAAACGCTGGCTTAGAGGGAGACTTTACCCCACCTTTTCGGGGCGTTACCAATAATGTTTTCCCTTATTATTAACTTCTTAATTAAATTGCAGGAGAATAACACATAAGGTCTTTCTATAACGCTTTTTTCACAAATAAATCGACATACTCTTTTTGTAAATTGATATCTTTAATGTTGAATGTAATTCATTAAACTATTTTATTATAATAATATGAATCTTTCGGCTGCAGATATATATATATATATAATATATATATATTTATAAATATATATATATATATATATACTATATATATATATATTATATATAATACTTATATATATATTATATATATATATATATATATATATAATATATATATATATATATATATATATATGATATTATATATATAATAATAATATATTATATATATATTAATATAATATAATATATCATATATATATATATATATATATATATATATATATATATATATATATATATATATATATATTATATTATATACTGAACTAATAATAAAAATTTACAGGCCACTAACCAAGTTTAAGAAAGTTTTTGGCTTCGTAAATGCAGTGGTTAAGATGATGGTGTTATTCGTTCTCGTTCGCAACATTCGATCGGTTTGAAATCCCTGCTGAGACATATTTTTTTACTTTCCCCTTTCCGTAATTGTCTTTATTGTTTGTAAAAATCAACTGTGATCATTACTATAGTGAATGAATATAAATTTCAAGACGAGGAAAAGCAAGGTGAAAACGTGTTTTTTTTCACACTCTCCTCACATCCGTTTAATCAGTCAAGAAAATACCAACCTTATTCTGTCATTCTCTGAAGATTCCTTACTCTATTACAATATGATATATAATATATATACCTAATATATATATATATATATATATTATATATATATATATTATAATATAATATTATATATATTATATATATATAGAATATATATATATTATATATATAGATATATATATATATATATAATATATATATATGTATACTGTATATATATCATATATATTATTTATATTAATAATATATTATATAATATATATATATATAATATATATAAAATATATATATTATATATTATATATATATATATTCTTTCGTTTTCTTTCTTCTTTTCTTCACCTTCCTCTTTGCCCCAAGATTGGGGGTAAGGTGCTGTACAAGCAGTCGGAAAAGAAAGCAATAGTAGGAGAACATGACAAAACTTCGAAAAGAAAGGCCCAGCCTTTACCGCCCCCTCTGTACCATTAATTAGTGAGAGCTTCTCACAGACAGAAAATCCACCCTAGATCATCATGGGACCGCGACGGACGCTCACTATGGTAAATCGTCAATGTAAGGTTTCATCCCCTGGCCCAGGTGGGCCACAACCATCCCCCTCACAAAACCCCGCTTTCTGCCATATCATGCAACCTTTATTCTCGCCTCTTGCCAAAACTCAATTTCTCTCCTGCAGGACACCTCGTTACCGACTCAATCCACTTTCTCTTCGGGCTCCCCTTTTTCTTCGGTTTCCCAACACACTCACCGAGCATATACATCCCCTTAACCAACCTACTATCATTCATCCTTTCCACCACTGAAACCAAACCATCTCAAACATACTTTCATTTATCTCTCATTTACCCCTTTCTCACACCACACCAACTCTTAATACGTTCATTCCTCTCTTAATCAATTCTTCTCACACTAGACACCCTAGATTGTCCATCGAACACATTGAACTTTAGATCTATTACTTCTATTCCAGACCATAGTCTCACTACCACACAATAAACACAGAAAACAACATACCCTCATGTAAGACCCTAGCACACTCAAAGACTTAGATCCCTTTGCGCAGTCACCAACGATTATGCAACCAGCCACCTTCTGCCAGTTCACAAACCTTTCCTACTACACTCTGCATTCGTCCTTCCCTTCTCATCCAACAGATACCCTAAAATATTTAAAACTCAGACACTTGTTCTAGCTGCTCACCATCTAACATAACTTCACACTGAGGAGTGTCCTCACTCACAACCATAACCTTACTCTTATCCACGTTTACTTTCAAACCCCTCCTTTTACACACCTTGCCAAATCTCTCTACCAATCCTCTCAAACTCTCTTCAGATTCGCCACACAGAACCAAATCATCCGCATATAATAGGTAGGGCGCACCCTCCACTCACAACTCCATTTTCCACCATTCTAACACCATTTCCTGCCATCCCCACCTTCAATTCTTCATAACCCCATCCATATACAAAATTGAATAAATCCAAAGTAACAAACACAACCCTGTCTTAACTCCGCTATTAACCTTAAACCAATCACCATTGAACACCATTTATTCTTACCACACGCTTTCACTATCTGTCATACCATACTTTTGAATTCCATCAAGAAAGCCCTACCACCAACAACCCATATATCCACTAACACCTGCCATAACGCCTCCCTATAACTCTATACATACGCCTGTTGCAAATCCATAAAAACAACCTAATTACAATTTATTCTTCTTCTCCCTCATTTTCTCAATCATTTGTTTCAATGTAAAGATTGATCCACACATCCTCTTACCACTCCTAAATGCACCTTGTTTCTTCACCAATCAGTCCCTCAGTCCCCACCGCACTCTTTCGACCAAAATACCAGCAGATACCTTCCCTACAACACTCACTCAATAAACTTATTCCCCATTAATTTCTACAGTTCCCCTGACTTCTCCCTTAGCCTTACTACAAGGCTACTATTACCGCTCTTCCGTAGTATATATATTACGCTCATATATATGACTATATACAGTATTATAATTATATATATATTATATATATATATATATAGTATAAATATATACTATATATAATATATATATATATATATATATATATATGGCTCTTTGTCCATTACCTGACTTGCCAATTAATCTTAAGTTAATTTTTATCACTACGTTATCGAACAAAAAAATGTTACAAGAGCTCGCAATGGTGACAGAAAGCATTTATTTATATTAAACAATTGTTTAAATTAAAAATAAATTATTAAATTTAAAGTTTCTTTTGGTTAAGTAAGGTTATGTTGAATTACGTTAGTTTACATAGATATAAAACTTTTTTTTTAATATATTTTTTAAAGGGTAACGCTCTTTTATTACTATAGCTTAAATTGTGGACCTCTACATAGTATTTATTTGACTTTTTATGAAATGTGTAGTTCGAATCCGTTTGCACTCGATATGTTATATGGAGAGTATAGGCGATAACAAGACCCATGATCCATATATATATAAGTATAATATATATATATATATATAATTATTATATATATATATATATATATATTATATAATATTATATATATATATATATATAACTATATATAATAAATATATATAATATATATAAATTATTAATATCTTCCTGCTGGTTCGACCTCTGAACCCTCTAAGTTATTAAAAGTATCTGTCCAACCCTTGACCGAGAGTGAAAGATGAAGCTTGTCAAAAGTGAATCATTAACTTTAATTGGGAAAACAAGTATTCTCTCAAAAGTTAAGCTTCTTTTAAGCTCATCACGGTCTGGTGCAAACCACTTGTTTAAACAACTTAAAGAGCTCTAGGTTTGCAACCGGGATGAGAGATTAATAATTTTTTCATATTTCTTTTCAAAACTGCGATTGTATTAGGCAATTTTCAGATATATATATATTTATATATATATATATATATTAGATATTATATATATATATATAATTATATATATATATATATATATATTATATTAATATGTATATATATATTATAATATACATATATATAATATACTATATATACTATATATTATATATATATATATATAATATTATATATATATATATATATGTAGATATATTATATTATATATAATATTATAATTTATTATATATACTATATATATAAGTAATATATAAATATAATTATATATATAATATATTATATATTAATATATATATATAAAGATGCTTTATTCAACTCGCCCTTACATGATGCTTTTTATTATTATATTATAATATAGTATATATATATATATATATATATATATATATATAGATATATATATATATATATATATATTAGAAATATATATAATATTATATATATATAAGTATCATGTAGGTGGACGAGTTGTTAATAATAGCATCCCAACAGCTCATCATAATCATTAAATGATTTTACCACATCTTGTCATCTTCAAGTAATAAGAATGCGAATTTCAATTCAAAGTGTTTACTTAAATTCAAGAGTTAATAATAAATTTAATTTTTGACATTTTTTACTATATTTTGAGCAACATTCTTTACTATATTATGAGCAAAATATTCTTCATAAATTATAGAGGAAGATTTAATTGATTTTTAATAGCAAAATAGGCTATATATATATATAATATATAATATATATTATATATATATATTAAATATATATATATATATAATATAATAATAATATATATAATATATATATTATAATATATGATATATATATATATTATATATATATATATTTATTTATATTTTACAAATTTTAATCATAAATCTGTGTTATATATGATTTTTACTTCCCTAATCATAGTCTTTCCTTCATCTCCGCGCCTCACCCAACCTCCTCCATTCCATTCTATCTCTCGCCAACACCTTACCTTCCTCCACCCTCATCCCTCTCTCTTCCAACATTTCCTTTATTCCATCCATCCACCTTCTATTTCTTGGTCTCCCCCTTGCCTCTCTTCTATCCCCGCCGCCTCCCCAAAACTTCTCCTAACCACCACCCTCTGTCATCCATTTCTCTCCAGATTTGTTGTCAAACCATGTAACATCCCTTCTTCCGACCTCTCACCAAAACCATTCTTCCAAATCACATCTCTCTCTTATCACCCTATTCCTAATCCTCTCTCTTTTACTTAACCTCACATTACCGCTCAACCCTTATCTCAAAACACTTTTACACTTCCAATCCTTCTTGGATCCAGCATTCAACCCAATGGTTTTCTACACCCATATAGTTACCATCGCTGGAACACAAATTTTTCAAACATACTTATCTTAAGTTTATATGTGATAAATCCCCCCTTTCCAATAATTCCCTCAGACCACTCAGTGCTCTCATTCCTTCTCCTACTCTGTGATCTATCTCTTCCTTCTTCCCTCCTTCCTTACCCAAATCCATCCCTAAATATCTGAAAACCTTTACCTCTTCTAATACTACACCTCCTACTCTAATCTCTAACCCCATCCCCTCATCTGTTTCATCTTAAATTTTATAAATCCTTTTATATTATATATATATATATATAATATATATATATATATAAATATATAATATATATATATATATATATATATATATATATATATATAATATATATAATTATATATATAAAAGAAAGAAACATAAAACTAAAAACATTTGTATGGATAATTAAATGATTAATATTTAAAAAAAATTATTTTATTAAAACAATAGAAAATCAAATACAATATGCAATGATGGAAAATTCACAATATAGAGCAGTTGCAAAATTGATACTATTAAAAAAGTAATTTCCTTGGGTTCAACGCAAATTTTATCAATTACTGTGTTGAATAAAAAAATCATAATTGTCAAACACAAATTTTTTGTGTACACTCATCATAGCCAGTCCTTTTAACTTGTCGTCTTCCATAGTACTTCGTAGCCAAGTCTTGATCCTTCGCAGAGTACTGAAAGAGTGTTCTACTGTACTGGTGGTGCATAGCTGGGCGAGTAGTATCATCAAAGCCTTTTTCGTCGACGGAAAGAAAAGTTCAGTCTCCTTTAAGACTTGGGAGACAACAAGATCTTTTAGTTCTTCACTACTCAGTTTCTTGTCCTTCCAAATTTTCTACCAAAGTTCTAGCTCTTCTTCTATGCCTTTTAAGTGGTAAAAACTATAAAATGAAGCTGTCTTTTTCTTTAACTCATCGATTGTTATGAGTAGCATGAGGAAAGGGTGTAGATATGTCAATGCATAAGCAGGTGTATTTTCAGTAGGAAACCGTAATTCCAAAGAAGAAGTTATAAAATCCAGATACGGAATTATTAAGAACTTCTCTAGAACTCCGTTGGATTGTTGCTGGATGGTTGCTGCGGTGCTTCTGCCTACCAAAAAATCCGTGGAATTCAGATCAAGTCCCAGTTGCTGGGCGGCGATTTCATTAACTTCTTTTAAACACTTCATCGATGATTTTTTTCTTTCACCTTTCCGATGCGTTCCATAACCAGTTATCCACAATATGTTAAATTGTGCGTGAGGTTGACGCATATTCCAATGCGTCTTAGATTGGGAGAGCATTTACAACTAGCTCTAACATCAGTAGTATTTCGCGATCAATATCGATGCCATGCTGAATGACGACTTACATACCCCGGATCAAACTGAAAAGCGCTTTTTTTCTTGTGCGGGTATTTCCTTCAATGCGCAAAGATTCTTAAATGCTTGCATCATTTCGTACAAATTGCTCCTTAAACACTCTGATGCGCTTGTGTTGTTCAGACCATCTGGGTCTGGCATAGGGCTTTGGATGTTTGGCATTTAATTTTCTATCTGCGAGGACCGTTCTGCGAAAAAAACGTAATAATGTCCTTATAGTTCCCACAGTATTGCGGATATTTCATGTATTGTGTTCAAATCATTTACTACTAGATTTTGTTGTGTGAAGAGCAATGAAAGAAAAATCAATGCTTTTTATACTTTTTCCTCAAATATTGCTTGGACACCTCCTTCTTTGCCAGACATCAAAGAACAGCTATCG
>JABUQX010113138.1:15000-20000 GCA_015478945.1 Trachelipus rathkii | reverse complement strand
TAATACTTAACCCCCCTTATAATAATAATAATAATAATAATAATAATAATAATAATGAATAATTAATTAATAATTAATAATAATGAATAATAATTAATAATTAATAATAATAATAATAATAATAATAATAATTAATAATAATAATAATAATAATAATAATAAATAACTGCCGAACAGTCACAATTGGACTTCTTCCAATGGTCATCCATAGTAATGATCATAATAATAATCATAATAATAATCATAATAATTATCATAATAATAATCATAATAACAATCATAATAACTATCATAATAATGCTCAATACGAAGTCCATAATAATAAATAATAATAATAATAATAATAATAATAATAATAATAATAATAATAATAATTAATAATTAATAATAATAATAATAATAATAATAATAAAAATAATAATAATAATAATAATAATAATAATAATAATCATAATAACGGCAATCATGCCAATCATGGCAACCATGATCCCAGCAATAACGGCAACACCAACAATCTTGGTCATACAACTTTAATAACGGCAACGATAATTGCAACTCATACTTTAGTGCTTATCGCGATTATTGCAATCATATCGATACCTTGCCAACTCAATAGTTTTCTTTATACTTTGTGTCTTCTTCCCTCCATTCTTTTAATATTCCAAAACCTTATTTTAACTTTTCCCAGCCTCAAAACTAAATATGTTCTTTCCAAATCTTAACATTTTCTTTCAACTACAATATTTCGTTTCGTCTTTAACTTTATTTTTGATCACCTGGTTTTAAATGTTTTATTCCAACTATTACATTAGCTTAAACTTGAACTTTATTCTAAACTTGACTTTTAAATTTGAACTTTTTCCTAAACTTGAATGCTTTATTCTAAACTTGCATTAACTTAAATTTGACTATTCATTTTCCTCAAATCCTCCTCGTCATCTACAGATAAAAACAACTTAAACTTTTACGAAATTTTACTCTTAAACTTACCCGAATACGCGGGACTTTAGTTAGCTTGTTACTGATTTTCAATTGGAACTTTGATAATCTGCTTTTTCGTTCTCCGTAAATTTCTTCCTTAATTTATATATATCTATATATCATATATATATATATATATATATATTATATATATAAATATATATATATATATATAATATATATATATATATATATATATATATATATATTTATAGACCAAATATAAGATATATATAATATCAATATAAAATATATATAAATATATATAAAAATAATATATGATATATATACTATATAATATATATATATATATATATAATATATATATATATTAATAATATATATATATATATATATATATATATATAGATATAGATATTATATATATATATATATATTATTTTTTTTTTATATATATATATATATATATATATATATATATATATATATATATATATATATATATATATATATATATATATATATATATAAATAATATATAATATATAATATATATATATATATATATATATATATATATATATATATATATATACTATATAATTATATATATATATATATATATATATATATATATATATAATGCTTGAAACAGGTTTATTTATAGGAAATATTAAATTAAGGAGAAATGCCTTGCAACCACCTCAAAGACTAATATCCCTACTCATGCTACAATTGCAGCAGCCCCCCTGCCTCCGTGCGTTAATCTACGACACAACTCCATTCCTGTGAATTCTACTCCAAAATCCTAGCGAAAAACTCAGGCAGTGTTCTGTGACATTAACCAGCCTGCCATTGCCTATATTACCGACTTTCAAATAGTTCCAAAAGCAGTCCTAGTTCCAAGATCTTCCCAACCAAAATTACCATCGAAGCAACCCCTACCCCGAGTACTAGTTTTCGACTAACCAACAATGTAAAACTAAGTTGGTTCATCCAACTCAAAGTCTGGAAAACATTTCCTGCCAAGGCACTCTGTTCCATACCCTCCCCTTTGAGTTCGCTAAATCACTAAAGACCTGCTTCATGGTCCCCAATCCGCCTCCCACCATTACTCAAATTTCTGAAAAAGATGTCCAAACACAAACAAAAGAATAATCACAAGTTAAAAATTATTCGATTAAATGCAAAGCACTCGAATTTCTTAAGTAAAACTCAACTGCACCTTAGATGTAAAAAAAGATGCAACTCCGAAGAGAACCTCACCATAAGGTTTAGTTCATGAGACAAAAGCAATGACTTCAATTAATGTGTACCTAAAACAATCAGCGGTATCAAACATCCACAAACCAACTTTTCATAGGTTGCAAAGATTATTCCAGCTCTTCTGAATCCTTCTATAACTCTTCTTCCGAAATTTCCTTTCTCAGCACTCCCTTAAAGGATTCTATGACTTAGAGGATAAAAGAATATTAATTCCCAAAATAGGGCTGCAGGTGCACGACCCACTCTCTTTCTAATGCTTTTCTGCGCTCCGAGAGAGGGTGAATAGAAAAAACCATTTCAACGGTAAAAGCGCAAACACTCTGAAAGCGTTCTGCGATCTGACTGATGCGGGCATGTAAAGGGACAAGAGTACTTCCCATCTTAACTTCAACCCCTTTTAAAAAGATTGACATTTTGGTGACACCTTCCTCCTCAAATTCCATGAAACAACACACATTCCCCCACCATTCTGAATCTGCTTTGCTAAATTAAACCAGAGCACTCTTTATGTCTATCCAAAACGACAACTAAGTCTGGTATAATAACATAGACTTGGTTTTTGAGCTAAACTGTATTCTCATTCATGGCGAAATCCCTCCACCAAAAGACTACAGGAAAAACTCTCCCCCCAAAACTGGTCGCATAACCAAAAATCTCATGTGTACGGACTATTCCCTTACCATCAGGGCTTATTGCTCCTCCTCGTCGCTACCCACGTTCTCAGGCTTTTCTCCCATTGTTACGGCACCTCCAACATTACCCTTTAAGCCACATGAGAGACCAATTGCCTACCAAAAAGAACATCCTCATTAAATTCATGAGACAACCAGTGTGGCTATTTTTCCGTTAACAACGGAATTGATTCGTGGCTACTACTCAAGTTTGAAGAACTTGTTACACCAAAGTGGGCAAATACAATTGAAGTAAACTTCGACTTATGTCTATCGGACTTTATTCCAACGGTAGAATATAAATCGCCGCTTAACGTCTATAGAAAGGAGGTGACAATGTAGGGAGGCTGCAGAATACTCATTCACCAATCTGTTCACCTATTCTCCAGTCCCTCGTTCAACTAGACTCCATTAATGGTAGCACGAATTCAATCGTCACCGGCCTCACTGTCTTCTCGATCTACTTGCGCCTCCGAAGTAAGGTGAGCCTTAACCAAGGGCCGATTTAGCTGCCAATTTTTAACAGGCTTTCCACTTCGGTGTTATACTCGGAGACTTCCTTCAACCTTCGCCACCCTTTTGAGGGCGACTCTGTCGCCTCATCTAAGTCAAAAAATCCTTTTTGATGTCCTTATAGGCTTCAGCATTCTGTGAACTTCACAAGTAAAATTTCTAAATGAACACCTAGTCATACCCACGCCACATTAAACTCCTGAAGCGACTTGTCACTCGCGTGCTTATCTATTACGTATATCTCGCCTGAAAAAAATCTGAGGTGTGGATCGCAAAGTCCCTTGCGTCTCCACATATCCCTAAATCCGATCAAAATTGCGACTATAGAAGCGTAGGTATATTGATCAGGCCTCCCCAACCCTACTTTCAACTTCTTAGCATTCCCATCTAAAAGCAAGGCAATTCTGATCTCTACTGGAGCGATTTCCGATCGTCCCCCCGGGTGAGCCTTGAATTTGAACCTGTATATGATGCCCACTCTCTCTTCGAAGAGAATATATCATGTGCACACAAGTTATCTTCGCTTTCAAACCCTAATACCATTTAAAGCATCATTCCTGTCTTATTCCTGCAGTTCATTGTGGATTTACTCCATTATTTACTAATGGCTCTAAAACAAGGGACAGTATGGATGCTTTTGTTATCTTTCATGATCGCAACCTTTCCATATCCTCCCCCTCGTGCTTCAATGTTTACGACAGAATTAATGCCTATAATGATTGCCCTCTCTGGAATTTACTCCTTAACCAAAGACTACTCTTGTAGCAATTTATCAGATTCGATTCATCGCCCTCCAGGCGCTTAAAGTCCCCTATTCTAAAAGCACAATTGAATACGCTGTACAACAACAATTTCTTTTGCTGCTCCAATCTTCCAAGAAAGAAATTACACTATGTTTATTACCCCTTCTCACATAGGGGTAACTGGTATCGAAATAACCGACAGAGATCCTAGAATGGCCACCTCCTTTTTTCGGAGCTGTTCTAAGAACCTCCCGGATGCCATTCGACATTCTCGCTTCTCATCAACTGATTATTAACCGGCTTTCGATTTTACTGGCAGGAATGCGTAGGACGAGCTGAATGAGTGAGGGTTGCGAAACTTAAAAATTTAAAGTTCAACATTGATTAGCGGTCTTCCTTTAACCGACCAAAGCGCTTAAACGAGGTGATACTTACACGCCTCCGCAGTTTCAACTCCAAAACTACTCACTGCCACCACATGTCACGGGATATTCCTCCCATCTGCAAATTTTGCCGTCGCCATACCCAGTTCATCATTTTTTCAATGATTTTCCTCAGCTGGATCCCATTCGCAGTTATCATTTTCCTACTTTATGGTCCATAACACCTTCTAAAAGGTTATCCCTTATATTATCTGAATCCTCCCACTTTAATAGTAATTCTATTTTCTCTTACCTAAAAGAATTTAATATTCTTCACACCATTTAATTTTGTTATAATATGTAGTTTACTATTAATTAATGTAAGGAATCTTTTATTACTTTTAATTTTATTTTTGACTGAATATTCATTTCGCTATTCAAATTTTTTTCATTGACATTTAAAATATGTTTGAGCTAAGACGAACCAATGGAGTGGATTATTC
>JABUQX010113138.1:5000-12500 GCA_015478945.1 Trachelipus rathkii | reverse complement strand
AAATACAATATAATATATATATATATATATATATAATATATAATTATATATATATATATATATATATATTAATATATATATACTATTATGTTATACTTATATATATATATAATATATATATATATATTGTTATATGGTGAGTAAAAGAAAAATGGACCGCGAGCCAACTAAATGGAATGAGAGTAAACAGTGTGGAAATTTGGAGAAAGATTTAGATCTTTCACGTCTCCAAAGGAGGTCAACTCGACAAGGGAAGGATTGATGACTTGTTAAGGACTGATGATGAGGGACTCTGAAGAAGTTTGTATGGTTGGAATTAAATAGGAAAAAAGGTGTCCGAGAAAAAAACCAGGACTTAAATGAGTCAAAGGAGATTTTACTCTCCATCAGCGGGATTCGAACACTGGAACTTCGCGTTGCGGAGTTAACAGTAACCGGGAGCTTTATCCACTAAGCCATCCATATTGACTGAGTTGAGAGGTTTAGTTCATATTGAGAAAGTTTAAAAATGATTTAACTATTTATTTATTATTATTGGTGTTATTATTATTCTTTATTTTTTGGATACCTAGGGGTTAATGCCGAGATCTGGTGCATGTAACTTTGTCTTTCGTTTGCTTCATTTGGAGAGTAAGTCCTTGAAGTTGCAAGTGGACGCTTCCGAGTTATTAATTTGTGAAAAAACCAATGGAAGATAAAAAATAAGGGAATGTCCTTTTATGACGAAATTCCAACACATTACAAGATTGATCGGCTGAAGGCAAAGCCGCGGAAACATGCACGGAATCCTTGTGATGTTACTAGTTTGTATTCACCCGAAATTGTAAGTTATCCCTTTATTAAAACAATTGTTTATTGCCTGAGACATATTAAATAACTTTTTCGGGTAATTAAGTGGAGAAATGCTAAAGATTGTCAATGTGGCATTTTTTATTTAAATTACGAGTTGTCCATTGCAACATTGCTCAGTAAACCTAGTAACTGAGGAATGGAAACGAACATAAGTTTTTATGTGTTAATAGACAAATTCACAGTTGACTGTCTGCATTTTTATATGTTAGATTAGAATATAACTTATTCATTATTGAGTATAAATTGAAGACACAACTGAATGTGACTTGTACAGTTTAATATTTATTTAGTTTTTAAGGAATACGTTTAGGTTATAGGAACTATACCTAACATTACTGAATATAGATTCAAGGACAAAACCGACTGTGATTTGTTTATTTATTGAATATTTTTAAAACACTATGCAATTGGACTTGAGTTTATAGTGTCTATTTATTACCTTTTTAGGTTATTTTGTAAAATTTTTAAATTAGGAGTTTTAAACTGATCTTAATAAATAAACGAAATGGAATGGTGTATACTTGTTTAAGGGGTGTTGATTAGGTAAGTAATTATTTTGAATATCACTTATTAAGAAAAATTCTTCGTGTTTGTTACCTTCTCCTATCCATGTTGCGCAGCGTCAATCAGTTTATAGATAAGATAGACAGAAGGAGACGTACGAAAAATAGCATTTTCTCGATACAGACTTATACCTACGTATCATATACTATATATATGATATATACCCTTATCTACATTTACTATTCTATTACTACACATATCTACGGTATAATATATATACGTTGTCATCTACGGTCACTCATAACTATATACTTGTACTATAATTAACTAACCTTCACCAGACTTATAGATCCGCCTACTACATCTATTCATACTCATAATATTCAATCATACCTACTATTACATTATACTCACAGCTTATATAAAATATATCAATAATAATATAGATATTATAATATATACGTATATACCTATAGCTACCCCGACTTTATACTATATATAGAATGATATTCATATATATTATAATATGATATATAATATATATCATAATACTAATATAGCCTACTAACATATCTAATAATAGTAATATTAATCATGCATTGTGGAACTCTGAGTAATATATATATCTACATTATATATTATATATATATATTATATATATTATATATATATATATATATATACGTGAATGTATTATATATATATAAATTATATGAATATATATATATACATATATATATAAAATATATATATATATATATATATATAGTATATAAATTGAATATATATATAATATAGTATGATATAATCTATAATATATATTACCATTAGTAGCCTACTATATATATTATGCTCTTCATATATATCTTAGTATATATATATATATATACTATATACTATATAGTATATATATATATAATATATAATCTGTGGCAAAGGGTGAGTTCTAGTTAATTCACCAGAGCTAGGAGGGAATTCCTGAAGCAGATTGAATTTAAAGGATGACCGTCCCCCCCCCCGAATACACGAGTTTGAAAGTGTAATAGTTCAAAGGAGTTGGGAAAATAGAATTACCAGTGGTATGCCATGTAGACAAGACGGGAGCAAGCAGGTTAAAGGTTGTGGTCTGAGAGTTGGATAAAAAAAGTATGATGAATAGAAAGGCATATCGCACGAGCCCTTCTCAATGGAGGAGGTATGCGATTTGAAGAGTTTTCAGAATGAGAGAAGAGAGAAGAGAGAGAGAGAGAGAGAGAGAGTAGAGAGAGAGAGAGAGGAGAGAGAGAGAGAGAGAGAGAGAAGAGAGAGAGAGAGAGAGAAGTGTTTGTTGTAATAGTGTAATAGCGATAGAATAAATATAATGACGTAAAATTCGACAGGTAGAGAGAGAGAGACTTGGGAGAGTTAGTGAGAGTAGGAGAGAGTTAATGAGACGAAAAGTCCTAGACTCCACCTTTTCAAGGACAGAGCAGTTGTGAGTTGGAAACCACCTCACATGTACCTATCAAGCTCCATCCAGGATCGATCGACGCTATAAAGAGCAGCTGAATGTCCGTGAAGAAATTCTGAAGGTGCTTCAGAACACCCAACCTCTTTAAGTAGCTTGTTTAGAAAGATAATAAATTGTGATCTTTTCAATTAAGGTCACGAGATTAAAAAAAACACGAAGAATATTAACAAAACTTGTCATAACCTGAACTAGGAAGGCCGTAAACCGAAAAAAAAACCAAGAATATTATGGAGAGATGAAGGTTTGAGTTATGCGCTTTCGAAGATGTTAAATCTGTGTGGAAGATTATGTCGAGTAGAAAGAGAGAGGAGTAATTGAAAACAAACCTTGTTCTCAATGCCCCAATTAGAAATTCGAGAAAGATCAGATGTTAGTTGCTCCAAGGCCGCCCTCCTATGGTTATCTAATTGCTGTTGAAAGGGACATCTATCAAAATGAAGGGAGTAAAGAAGGATGAAGTAGGCATAGGAGTATATATGTCATGAAATAAGATTGAGAAGGTCATTATTGAAGAGTAGAAAGAGAGTTAGGGAAAGAGAGAGAGAGAGGGAGAGTTAGGAGCACCATTATTTGTTAATTTAAAGGATGAACGATGATATTCACCGAAATACCGAAGGGAAGAGGACCAAGAATCAGAAAGAAGATCACCAGAGGAGATCTTCTTACGAAAGTATTACTGGCGATCAGAGATAACATTAGAAGAACTGAAGTGTTTTCAAATCTTCTTGTTAAGGGTCGAAAATTTTTGAAAGAAAAGAAATTAGAGAGATTTAGCAATAGTTAGAGGGTTGAGAGTGGTCCTCCTTTTCTCAGTACGCGCAGGTGAGCACAAGTGAGATGTTTCCAATTCCTCCCGTTAAAGGATAGATTCGAAGAACTTTAGAATAACAGAAATTTTAGCAATAGAAGAATACTTAGAATGCGGCGAGAGGGGGTTTCATTTCCCGCGGCTGAATGACGCAAATTTCAGCAAGAAGGAAGGTAGATAATAAAATACAAAGACGAAACAGTTTACCAAGGTTCAGGTTGCAAGCTTCCAAGCACAAGTTTTGAGAGAGTTCTGAGAAATATCATGAGAACGCGTATCTTAGTTGTTCAAGCTCAGAGAGAGTAGAAAAAACACTCTTAGTGTTAGCTCAGAGAGAGAGAGAGAGCCAGAGAGAGAGAGGAGAGAAAGAGAAATAAATAGAGAGTAAGAGAGAGAGAGAGAGAGAGAGAGAGAGAGGAGAGGAGAGAGAGAGAGAGAGAGAGAGAGAGAGAGAGAGGAGAGAGAGAGAGAGGAGAGAGAGAGTAGAAATAACATCTCTTAGTGTTTAGCTCAGAAAGTTCAGAAATAACATCTTTAGAAGAAATTTCAAGACCGTAAAACTTCTTTGTGCTAAGCTCAGAAAGAGAAGATATAACATATATAGTGTTGCTCAGAGAGAGAGAGAGTAAATAACACTCTTAGTGTTAAGCTCAGAGAGAGTAGAAATAACATCTCTTGGTGTTAAGCTCAGAGAGAGTAGAAATAACATTCTTAGTGTTAAGCTGAGAGAGGAGAGTAAAATAAGACTCTAGTGTTAAGCTCGGAAGAGTAGAAATAACACTATTGTGTTAAGCTCAGAGAGGTAGAAATAACACTCTTATGTTAGCTTTAGAAGATAGTAAGAGATAACAACCTTAGGGAAAAAAACATAGTGAGGCATCGGTGCTATAATGTAGTGTCGAGTCAAGAAAAATAAATAGCAAAGTTCCATAGGACCGCACATAGTGAGGCTTCAAGCATTTCGTCATGCATCTATGTAAATCTTAAACAGTGATTTCTCTTGGGGCGGAGTTTTATTTTACTCTTTACAGTGATGCCAATCCTTAAGAGTTTGAAAGGCACAGAGTTTAATTAAAAAAAAACAGATTTGACAGAATATGCATTAAAAGGCTTAAAAATTAATAATAAAAAGCAAGTTAGCTCGTTTCTTGCATGTTATTGGTTTTACATTAATTTAAAAAAAAAATAGTTTTAATTACAGACAATTTAAATTGGCAGTACTTTTGGGGCGGGGCTTTATATGATTCTTGTAGAGATGCCACCCAGGGCTGCGGAGTCGAGTCGGAGTCGTGGAGTCGGAGTCGTGGAGTCGTGCAATTTTCCCGGATCGGAGTCGGAGTCGGAGTCGAAAATTCGTGAAGTGGAGTCGGAGTCCGGAAGTCGGAGTCGGAGTCGAGTCGGAGTATTGTGTAGTGGCGTCGGAGTCGGAGTCGGTAATCGGAGTCAGAGTCGAAAATTTAGAGAACTAGTTTTAATAATAGACAATTATTTTATTATTATTATTATTATTATTATTATTATTAATTATTATTATTATTATTATTATTTTATTATTATTATTATTATTATTAGTTATTATTATTATTATTATTATTATTATTATTATTATTATTATTATCAAGTTTATTATTTCCAACGTTCTAAATATTTATTTTTGTACCTAATTTAATTTCCTTAAAATGATCTTTGAAAATAATATACAGAAGAAGAAGAAGATATATTTACATAGATTTCCCGACGCGTTTCGTCTCTACACTTGAGACATCTTCAGAGGATTATTTCTTGTAAGCGAATGAGTCTTTAATTGATATATAATAAGTAAATCAAATGTATTGATCCTGTCTGATAAATACACTAAAATTTTATGTTAATTGTTGGCTTGCGTGTTTTGATGTAGAAGGCCTCCGCAATTTTAAGTTTCTCGACTTCACACGATCGTATAATATGTAGAGTGTTTAGAAATATTACTAATAGCTGATTGACCATGTGCAGTATTGAAACTGTTCAAGGATTTTGCTGGGACTGTAGAGATTTTGATATGCCCTGTCCGACAATCTATTCTTCGTGTAACCAATATATGTCGACGTACAGTCTAACTCAGGGCAGTTAAATTGGTACACAACGTGATGGTTGTCGGGCAAAGCATCTCTTCTGCTAAAGGAAGATGACAGTTGTTTGGACTTATGGTATAGTCTGACTTTAATATTTTGAGGTGTCTTTAGTTTTGAGGTGAGAATTAAAAATATTACGAAGGCCATTTCAGTAGCTAATTGTCATTGGGTGCAATATGATGAAAAATTAAATTTTTTTTCTGATATTTTTATGAATTTTTCCTACTCATGCTTGATGATTTAAACAACCTGCCCACTGTAATATTGTGGATGATGAACAGTTAATTAAATTTTTACTTATGCGGCAAATTTCTTCATTAAAAAGTTTTCCAAGTTGAACATAGGTTGTATGCTCTGTAAACTAAAATTTTTACAATAGATTTTTTGTAAATAGTCGGTGAATAGGATCCACAGTTCATATTCAGACCATTATCAGTGGGTTTGACATGTATGCCTATAGATTATGAGCCGTCAGAATTAACATTGATTTTGGATGTCTAAAAAACAGATAGCATTTTTAACCTAAGTTTCGTATGTGAATTTTAAGCATGACAACTCTTAAATTCTATTGATGAACTGATGTATATGATCTATGTTCCTAAAATAGTGAGGGTGTCTCGACATACCTTATGTAAAATACGGGGTTAAGTTGTTTGTTTCACTAAGGATTTGTTTTTCCAGATTTGGACTATAAAAGTGAGGACAATACGTTCAAAGTGGTGAGCCCATCGCACTCCATCAGTTTGCACTAGATATATGTTGTCCTTTAAATTTATACGTGTTTAGTACAAACAAACTACTAAAAGGTTCTCATATGTTATTTCTGATAATATCTGGTAGGGGTAAGGTTATTTGAGTGATACAACTTCGTTAATTATTAGTCAATCGTATCAAGAACCGGTACATTTATGAATAAAGATTCTACATCAAGTGAGGCGAATATATTAGTGGCTTCAAAGTTTTAAGTTTGATAATTTACATAATGCTTCATTATTTATTTTAACTATGAAGAGTTATTAAAGATATGGTCGGATAATGCTGTTCAGATATTGGGCAATTTCATGTGTAACCGTTCCGCTCATAGATATTACAGGTCTCAAAGGTGAATTTTTCTGAGTTTTTGTGTATTTTAGGCAATCCCATATATATATATATAGTATATTTATATATATTATATATACATATATTATATATATATATTATATATATATATTATATATATAATATATATATATATGTACTATATATATATATATATATATATATTCATATATATATATATACTATTATTATATTATATATTATATATATCCTAAAATTATAAAATCCAGTTCTTTTAATTTTGTCAGAAATTCTTTTGTTTTTTTATTTCATAAGCGATTTTGTTTATTCCTATTATTATTATTTATTATTATTATTTATTATCTATTATTATTATTATTATTATTATTATTGATGTATTATTATTATTCATTATTATTATTTATTATTATTATTATATATGATTATTATTATCTTATTATTATTATTATTATTATTAATTATTTTATATTTTATTATTAATTATTATTATTATTATTTTATTATTATTATTAATTATACTTATTATTATTGAAACTGAAAGTATTAAACTGTTAATTTTATAATGGCTTTTTTATAATAAAAATAAATTTGCATTATAATTACGTTATTCATTTGTTTCCGAAACTGAAAAT
>JABUQX010113137.1:42500-50000 GCA_015478945.1 Trachelipus rathkii | reverse complement strand
CTCCAGATTAGATGTCCCATGTATGTAAAAAAAAAACTATGATAGCTACATTAAAAACTGAATACATTTTGAAATCAGCGCACATTGTAATGGAGGAAAATGAAGAAGAAATAAAATAAAGTGAGATAAAAAAAGTAATAATAATAATAAATGAAGAAATAAAATAAAGTGAGATAAAAAAAAGTAATAATAATAATAATTCTCTCGTTCCCCCAAATTTTCGCGTTCCAAAGTCATGAGTCCCCAATATTTTCTTTTCAATGTTAAGGCAAACACCACACACACACACACACACACACACACACACACCACACACACCACACACCATACACACACACACACACACACACACACACCTCTAATGATAGATAGATGTTTAGATTAAGAAATTAATTTTTTTGTGATGACCTGACCTGGACCTAACCTAAACTATATTGCCAATTTTAATTTTTTATTTTAATTTTAACTTTTAATTTTTATTTTTTAATTTTTTAATTTTTGCCATTTTTTTAGTTTCCCTAAAGTTTTAAAGATATAAGGAAAACGTTTATTTTTTATGGTATCATGTTTAAATTAAGTTTTGAAACGTACGATTATAATATTTTTTGGAGTTATTTATTAAATAATAAATTACTTAATTTTTTTTTTTTTATTCTTGCATTACAATGTACGCTTAAATTCAAAATATATTAATTTTTGAAAATTTAGTGTTTTTTTTTTTTTTTAATACAGGGGGGCCTAATTTGTTTACTGGCCATTTTTTTATAATTATATTTTTTTTTTATATTATATATATATATTATATATTTATATAATAATATATATTATATATATATATATATATATAAATATATATATATATATATTATATTTATTATATATATATATATATATATACTATAATATATTAATCCGGTATAGAGTCGGGCGGGGTGCATTTTGACCCGTTTTTTGGCCACTTCAAAAAAATTAATAATGTAATTCTAATAATCAGTTAGTTTTATTAAAGTTTAAATAAAGATCATTTAGACTCAGTTTGAAGGGGTGAATCGGACCACCATTGTGGGGTGAATTGGGCCATTTTTTTAAATTCCTCTTTTATGTATAAATTTAAATTTATATTTTTAAATTTTTACTTGATATAGAAATTGTTTATTATATTAAAAATTAGTAATTAGTAATTAAAATTAGTAATAAGTAATTAAAATTTTAATAATGATAAATAAAATAAGAATAAAAATGTGGTGGCCCAATTCGCCCCATTCGTGGGACAATTTTGACACTTTTTTGAATTCATATTTTCCATATAAATTTCATTTTTTATTTAATTTTTACTTAATATAAGTAACTTTATTATATTTAAATAGCTATACGTAATAAAAATGTAAATAATAGTGGGCTACTAAAAATAAGAATAACAATGGTGGCCCAATTAACCCCATCATCAATTTTTATTGGGTGATGAATCGGGCACATTTAGGCCCAGCGATTTAACACTAGTGCCACTGTTTTGCGAACCAAAATTTAGTTTTCCAGTTTAAAGCTAACATACTAAACTGTATACACTGAAAAAAATATATAATTAAAAATTCTGTCCATCACTTTTCATTTAAACAAAGTTGTAAAAATTTAACCTAAAATATTTAAAATAATTTATATATTTTTAAAAAGTATTAAAAAACTTCTAGAATTAAAGATAATCTAAAAAAAACTTGTAGTACTACCACGGATGGACAAAATATTTCTTTTTTATTTTAGTCACCCCGACCGACCGCTCTAAACGACTGCCGGATATCCGGTATCCGGCTATCCGGCTAATTTACTATTCCGATATCCGGCCGGATATCCGGTTAACTTCCAGGGATATCCGGTATCCGGCTATCCGGCTAATTCACTATATCCGGCCCATCCCTAATTATTATATATATATATATATATATATATATATATATATATATTATATTATATATATATAATATATATATATATATATATATATATTATTTCTAATATATATAAATATTTATTTATATAATATATATATATATATATATATATAAGTAGTAAGGGGCCAGAACTGACAGTGAAAATGACAGCTGACAGATTTGTCGCTAATCTGGCACTTAGCATTTTTGTTACTTATTAGCATTTTTTTGCGCTTTCTCCACAGGTCACGGTAGCCCACATTTGACCAAATCATATCAGCAGCTGACTTGATCAAGGTCCCCAACTCCGCGGAGGAGTTTGGCTCGTTTTATCCATGACAATACTGCACGTCAATAACGACGGCGCGTCTCCAAGGGCAATGTCGCGTTTCTAAAGGCTGCGATACCGTTTTCGGAGGCTCCGGAGCTGCTGAACGAAAGGAAATCTAAGTCATGTCGGCAGTTTACTTGGAAATTTCCATCACTTTGATAGATTTTGAAGCTTGAGGCATCAAATTAAAGGTTTCCAAGTTCGGGGAAGCAGTTTCCGAGGCCAGCGAGGCGTTTCGAGTGCCCTCTCGCCCAAGTCATGTTAGCAGTTGACTTGGTTAATTTCCCAACCCGGAGGAGTTTGACTATTTTGGCTCAATGACAATGAAGCGTCTCGAAGACGTCGTTCGAGGGAAACGGCACGACTCCAAGAACGAGTTCTAACGCGACCTCACGTCTCCAAGGCAGACATAGCGGCACGTCTTTAAGGGCAACGAAGCGTTTCCAAGGCGACGGTTTGTATTCGAGGTTTGGTAGACATTTTTCGGTGGGTTTGAACGTGAACTCAGAAGCTTGGTCCCGCAAATGATCGAGATCATTTCTGATGACTCCAATCGATTTATCGAGATCTTTTACCCCAAATCGATATTTAAATTATTTTTCTACGGCCTCTGGTTGTGAAATAATTGCAAAACATACTCTTCAAACGGTGAATTGATCCGGGGTATCATGAATCTAGCCAACGTTCTAAACTTTGAAGAGGGAAGGTTTTAAGTCTTATACAGGAACTTCAGAAAGAATTACTTGCTTTTTTTGAAGGAGAAGAGCACCAACGTTTCTGTGACTATTTAAGATGGAAATTTTGGATTTCTAGACTGCAATATTTAACACAGATATTTACACATCTTAATAGTCTTAACACAATCATATAAGGTAAAAATGAAAATGTTCTTACTTATACAGATAAACTGATTGCATTTCTTAAAAGAATAAATAAAAAATATTTCAAAGAATTCGGCAACATTTCATACTTAAGGACACTGTAAACTGTTCTTTTTATTATTATTATTGTAACTTCCAAAACGCTCAAAACCCAATCACTGCATCAAACTTACCTAATTGTTATTATATATCACAACAATCAATATTATCAAGCTATTCAGGCCTCCCACCTTATGGGGGACCCTTCCTATATCAGAAGGGAGAGAGATAGAGGCCAGAATGAGCATAGGTGGCACATTGTGGGGTTACAATGTAAAATATACAATACTTTATTTTAAATACTTTTTCTTAACTAAATTTTGAACAAAACATAAATATATAAGATTGCAAGGTACATAACAGAACGATTTTATATATATATATTATATATATATATATATATATATATATATATATATATATATAGGTATATATATATATATATATATATATATATATATATTATATATGATATATCACACTATTAACATATTAACACAATTGACATGTGTAATAATATATATAAACAATTCATTCAAAAAACACGTTTAACAGTTCTAAAAATTAACAAATATATATATATATATATATATATATATAGATATTTAAATCTACATATCTTAATATATATATATATATATATATATATATATATATATATATATATATATATATATATATATATATATATATATATATATATATAATATATATATATATATATATATATATATATATATATATATATATATAAGACTAGGAAATTTAAATCTACATATCTTAATCGTGGTCCCGATCCTTATCTTCCAAGAAGCAAGATTGATTTATTTTAATCATTAATGATATCTGAAGGCCAGAATAGTGTTTGGATAAATTAACAAGGGATTCTTTTATATATATATATTTTTTTAGGTAAGGCAAGCTACCTGCGACTCTTCATTAGTATATGTGTATGCCTGTGTTCTACAGAGACAATAATGGTAAAACCATGTCTAATGTTAGAGTCGGTTTTTTTTTTTTACTTTTGCACATTATATACCATACCATATTTTATTTCCCTATTTTCTAGAAATATACATTTTCCCCTCTCTAAACCCTTCCCGTTACATTAATAAATATTCAATGTTATCAGCATAACGTCTGATTGTGATATATATATATATATATATATATATATATATATATATATATATATATATATATATATATAGTATATATATATATATATATATATATATATATATATATATATATATATATATATATATATATATATATATGAGATCAACTTATATGCTAAAGGTGACATATGCATAAAATAGTTGACATACAAAGCCTTAAATGTAGTACTACTTCATGGTCATATTAACATGAAGTCACTTTGATGGGTACAAAGATAGGCGACCTCACACATAACACCCTATGTAACCTTCTGCCACAGACCTACAAACTACCGATCCAACCACCACCACCCCTTGAGGGTCAGTATGCAAATACCCTCTATTTTAAATGAAAGTCACCCAAGGTGGTGGGGATTGCATCGGATTGGCGGTCTAGCAGGTAAAATAATGACACCAAACGTAAAAAAAAAAAAAAAAAACTATGATTAAAAAAAAAAAAACATTTAAAATGCTCTCCGAATTTTGACAAATTATAAAAAAAATTAATAAAGATATGGCAGACCGCTTCAACCGACGTGATCCTCACCATCACATTGGGTTTCCTTTCACTTGGCCCGATCAGATACACCGGCGAACAAGCTCGGCGAATCAGATCTGAAGTCAAGCTGGTTCTCTATAAGCTGTTAAATAGGTCACGGTCTCTGTGAGCTCCATCTAGTACCGTCCAATACCTGTAAAGCATTCAAACCATTGAGAAAATAGGCATGGTTAGATGAGATTATAATGTTAAGTCTAACCCTTCTTATACTAGTTGTTAGGTTCCATTCATTATTAAAACCAATCTACCAAAGCAGTTAATAGCTTTCTATATGTATATATGATTATCACATTATTAAAATCTGGACTACCTTTTCAATTTATCTGTTGGTTATTAATAACTATATTTTTAAGTTATATTCCCTCGAATTGTTAACATAAGAGTAACCACTTTTAATTTGTTCAACTTATAATTTTTTAAGTTCTTATTAGTATTTACTGCTTGTTAAGGATGTAAGGATAAATTCTCTTTACCACTTATTAAGGCATTTAAAAATACTATACTTCTGACCTACATAAACAAACACCCTTAAAAATCTGTTAATTAAGATTACTTTTATCAATAGATAGATAAATAGAGATAAAGTGTTAGCATGTACCATACATTTTCATATATATATATATATATATATATATATATATATATATATATATATATATATATATATATATATATATATATATATATATATATATATATATATATATATAAAAAAATATATATATATAAATATATATATATATATATATATATTTTATATATATATATATATATATATATATATATATATATATATATATATATATATATATATATATATATATATGAAATGTACAGTATACTCCAAAAAGCAAAAAAAAAAAATTAAAGCAAAATTAAAAGCAAAAATTAAGGAATGAAAAACATAAATTTGTTTTGAATGAAAATTTATATAACAAAAAAGTAATTTACAAAAAAATTAAATAAAAAAAAAGATAAAATGCAAGAAAAAAAATAACAAGGGAGAAAGGTAACAAGCATTTCATTTTAGCACTAAAAAAAAAAAAAATTAAAAATAAAAATATAAATGTGTATGTGCTTAAAATTTCTTTGAGTTGTAATACTTGTATTAGTGATAACTACATTGCAAAAGTAACGATACAGACAGTAATTGAAGAAGTAATTACAATTAATAACAATAATAATAACAGCATAAGGGCATGAAATTAATTATTATCTACTGCTTGTAAATAAATAAAGTGGGGCATAAAAAAATAAAATGCTGAGTATTTCATACATAAATATTAAATAGATTATCTATAACAATTAACAACAATTACTAATAAAAAAAAAATAAAAAAAAAATAAATAACAAGAAGCTAAACTACATCAAATTAATATGGCTAATGTAGTTAACTCATTCAGGAGGAGGTGTGGGAGGTTTTTTAGGAGGGGATCCTAAGGGCAAAGGAGGAGGAGGAGGATTCTCACATGCATAGGAGTCTGGAGGAGGTGCAGGTGTAACATACTGTTGAGAATATTCATGTGAGTAATTGGGCAGTGGCATATTATAAGTTTGATAAGAACTTTGAGGTTGGGGTGGAGGCATATTCATGTTAGGCATCGAAACAGGATAATGCTGAGGAATATACTGATGTTGGGGTTGAGGATGTTGATAGTATGTATTGGAAGAGAGGTTTCCATGAATAAATGATGGATCGGACATGGTTGTAGGGGGCATTGGCATGTCGGATATAGTTGTATGGGGCATTGGCATGTCAGGCATAGTTGTAGGAGGCATTGACATACCCGGTCCATAATAATTGTAAGGATAATTTAGGTTAACATTTATTCCATACTGTTCTACAGGGTAGGACGGTTGAAAATTAGGTTGAGGTTGATACTGAGAATGAGCAGGCTGATTAAAATGAGTGTTGATATTATTATTATAATGAGAGTTATTATTATTATCGCTGTTATAATGAGGGTTAGTGTTATTGTTGTTATAATGAGTGTTTTTATTATTATTATTATTGAAATGATGAGGGCGGGAATAAGGATGCGCATGCTGAGAGGAGTTTTGCTTAAAATTTCCTCTAAATGGTTTTTTAGTTAGTGGAGTGCTATGAGGAAATCGAGGTTTCTTACCCACCTGGGGGGCATGGTAGCTAGATGAAGTTCTTGCAAATTTAGCCGGGTGATTATTGTCTGGAGAGCTTCGGTCTCGTTCACGCTTGCGGCTCTCCTTTTCTTTTTCTGGCTTTATGTTGTCTTTGGGTAGGCCTATTTTGAGTTTAACTTTAGGCGTGGCAACTTCCTTTGGAGGAATTCCTCTTGGGGGACTAACATGGGATGCAGCAGCATTTCCTTGCAAACGGGATTTGGGTATAGTTAATTTGATCCGACCATGTTTGTCGGCAGCAGAACTTTCTTTTTCTAGAGGAGTAGGCCTAATTGGAGAGGCCGGTAAAGTCTTGGCATTAGTCGCAGAAACATCAGGTGTAGAAATTCCTTTAATAGTTATCTTCAAGGGTCTTGAAGCATCTTCTTCTGAAGGTTGCTTTTCAGACTTTTTCTCCTCTTTTCTATCTTTATCCTTTTCTTTGTCTTTTTTCTTGTGTTTCTT
>JABUQX010113137.1:0-37500 GCA_015478945.1 Trachelipus rathkii | reverse complement strand
GACAGTAATGCTGCGGGCTTTCTTTTTGACTTGTGTTATATTCTACTACTTTTCTGTTTCCGGTGCATGTAAACGCACCTTACCCCCAGTCTTGGGGAAAGGTGGGTGATAAGACGTATATATTAGTTCTAAACTAATTAGCTAGGAAAAAATAATACATATATATATTATATATATATATATATATATATATTATATATATATATAATATTAATTTTATACATATCCATAAATAATATCTATATATTATATATATTATATATAAACTTATATATATATATATTCCTGGCTTGTTCCACCACTTAATGGAAATATGAATTATCGTATCAAATGATAACTGATAAAATAAGGTGACCAAGTTTTTACCTTTGAGTATGTATTAAGAAAAAGAAAATGAAAAAATACAAGGATTAAAAATAATAATAATGGTGATGTTAGTAATGATATTGATAATAAGGTTGATAAATGATGAAGAAAATAAAGATGTTGAAAATAGAGATGATGCTAATTATAACTATGAACTTACCTCATAATTACTCCATTTGCATACAATATAATACAGGACCACAGCGCAACTACAGCCGGTTTATATTGTAGGCACATGGTCGTCATGTGCAAGCTAAAAAAAATGGGATTAAATTATATAGATGGAAGACTAGTTCATATATATATATATATATATATATATATATATATATTATATATATATATAATATAATATATATATTATCATATATATATATATATATATATATATATATATATATATATATATATATATATATATAGTGCCCGCGAAAAGTATCCAATCACCTTTGAAAATTGCATTTTCTACATTAAAAAAAAACTGTTAAGTGGGTATGTATTATGGATATTATATTAGTATTGTTATGTGTCCTTTGGATTTGTAGATGCTTTGGCATTGATTCAATCATCTTTTGGTAAAGTTCCACAGTTATTTCAGTGCATCACGCCATTCTGATGGCATCTTGTAATTTATCAATTGAGCCAGTGTCAGAGAATTGAACCATTGTTTTTAGGATATGCCACAAATTTTTAATCGGATTGAGATCGGGGCTTTTTTCAGGCCAATCGAGCACATCATATTTTTTGTATGCAAGCCATTTTGTTGCCGATTTGGCTTTGTGAATGGTGCACTATCGTGCATGAATGTGTCTGTTTGGAGAATCTCCATTGTGATTGGAAGTTTGTCCTTTAACATTGCTAGATACCGTGAACCATTCATAATAACCGAAACAACCCCAAATCATCACACTGGGAAGGTGTTTCATTATCTTAATCGCTTATTTAGGGTCCACCCTATTTAAGTCAATAGACCTCAGAACCCTTTTTGGGCAACTTCTGAAGGTCAAAAATGATGATGTATCGCTAAATAAGACTTTCTTCAGTCTTCAGCAGTCCAATATTTGTATTTTTTACAAAATGATAAGACGTTTTTTATGAATCTTTTCGTTTATGAATGATTTGTTAGTTGCATGGCAGGATGGTAACCCAAGTTCCTTTTGGAGCTGCTCCTGAATAATTCATTCAGACACGTCAGATAACAAATTAATTGTATTATATTTCACTTCTCTCACTGTTATTGTTGGGTTATGGAAAACTAAACTTCTCATAACTTTGTCTATTCACAAATTTGTTTTTCTCGGTCTGCCACTTAGTTTTTTAGGGACAGGTGTGGTACCGTTCTTCGCTCTAGAGTTCCATAAACTTACTGTACTTTGTTCAACTGCTTTGCTATTTCCCTCTGTGATTTACCACATGCATGTAAAGCAACTATAGAACTTAAAAATTAGCCATTAAGTTGTTTTTCAGCCCCCATTGCACTTACCATCAAATGGGGGATAAAGAGCCAAGCGGGGTAAAAGTGGTCACCCACACCAGCAAATTTGAAATTAAAAATTTTTTGTGTGAATTTTCCTGAACATGAACTTTTTGGTAAAATAGTAGTTATATTTCAATATTTTGTATAAAATAAATCTAAAAAATAATAACTAAAACTCAAAAATATTTCCCCCTTTTCAGGCAAAATTTGTGAAAATGTTTTAAAAATTTCTAAGGTTTGAGCAAAACAAGATATACTTGAGATTAAAAAAATGAGCCAACTGGAGAAACTAAATTTCAAAAGTAAGTGTTTTCATATAAATATTAACTTTCCTTTTAGTTTTCAAGATATCATTTTTCATGGTCGGGGTATAAAGAGCCACCATGAGGGGAAAAGGAGCCATGTTTTACTGTAAAAGAAAATTTAAATTTGCCAATACATGATAGAAAATGAATACTCCTCTATTTAAAATACATGTAGATGTTATTTTTATTATCTTTTATTTCATTAAATTTAAAATTTTTACTAATAAATTTTTTATTTATTTATAGATACTGTCCAGAATATACCCCAAGAAGAGGAAGGTGTCCTATGACTCCTATACTCCCAGAGAGGACATGAGGGCAGTTGTGGATGTACAAGGTGTTGGTATCAAGCGACCTCACAAATGGAAAACATGTACAATATGGAAAATATGTAATTTTTACAATTTTTTTAACTTTGGGGGGTTAATAAATTTCATTTTAATAAATAAATTTCATTTTTTAAAATTATGATAATTTTACTTGAAAATTTTTTGAGCAATAAAAATATAAATTTTTTTCTACATTTTTTCATAATGTTTTTTACCCCAGTTTATTTTAATATACTCTACTATACTTGTACTACCCATTGATATCATTAATAAGCACTATAAAATAGACCTAACCTAAATAATATGCAGTGACGCCTTCTCCCCACAAATTTTTTTTGACATTTTTAATTTTCAAAACTTTTTAAAAAATATTAATGTGCATATTTCCAAAAACTTTCTTAAATAAAAAACATTTTGGAAGGTCTATATATCTCAAAAAAATCTTTACTTTAGTTATATCAGTTAATGCCGATTTTTGATCCTTTATCAAAGGTCAAAATTTTGACATTTTGGCTCTTTATCACCCATTTGATGGTATATTTAATTTACAGCACTTTTCAGAAAACAATAGCCACATCAAACAGGAACTGCAAAACACATGAATTGGACAAACTTCAAAACACAAGTCGCAACGACGGCTATAAAGCCACTATTTTACGAGTTTGTTTGAAAGTTCTCATATAGATGTAAAAAATAAAAGTTACTAGATGTCGCCAGAGCGAATAATAACAGATGTGCGACCTTGAAATTTATACTTAAATGTAATTTTCAAAAGTGATCAGATACTTTTCGCGGGCACTGTATATATATATATATATATATATATACTTATATACTATATATATATAATATGTAATATAGATAATATATAGTTTTCGGTATATATATATATATATATATATATATATATATATATATATATATATATATATATATATATATATATATATATATATATATATATATATATATATCTCAACAATTATTGAACAATAAAAATAAGTATATTTAACTTTAAATATTAACGATAGAAATAATACTAATATGAAGATTTAAAGGCAAAATATAAAACTAGTAAATTAATTGCAAAATACAAGTTATCAGAAATAGTAATTAACTAACCTATTTGTGGCCATAAAATAGGAGGTCTGTGCTAATTCAGTTGTTGCTGAAAAGAAAAAAAAAATAATTAAAAATTAAGTAATTTAATTCGCTGTTTAGAAATTTTTTTTATAAATATAAAAAAAAAGAAATAAACTTAGTCCACAGTGAAAGCTTCACATAAGCAGAAATTTTTCATTTATATATCCTTATAAAAATACTTTATCTTATATCAATACATCATAGAAACATTTTAAATCACTCCAAATATTCCTTATTTCTCATCTTATCACGATACACTTCGATTTCTAATTTACATTTGCACCCTATTCATGAACATCATTCCATTCATTCTAGTGTGGAGAGGGTCAACCAGAATAGTTAAGAGCTAAATTATTAATTTAAATTTTGGAAATTCACACCAATACATTTCTTCTTTTCCTTTTTCTTAACCTCCACGTATCATCTAATTTACTTAAAATAACTCTTGCTTTCAAGTGTCGTGCATACTCTTCTCAAAAGCCATAATCAAATAGTTGCTCTCTCTTTCTCTAATCTCCAATTAGTCTTTTTTATTTATTTCACAATCTTTTTAATCACTTGATACTTTTAGATTTTAAAAACTGGACTACTATCATTTTAACTTCTTAATTTTATCCATAGATATGGTGGGCAGGTTTTAAGGGTTACAACTTATATCGCAATAATTTCACTATCGTTCCTCTTACTTGAATGTGTAATAATTCTTTTTAAGCAATTTTCCTTCTATCCAAAACTTCCATGGTCATTTCTTCCCCCTCCCCACCTATAGCCAGTTAATTATTTAAAATTGCATTCATATTTTGCTAACAAACTTTCATTTTGAATTAATGATAGCTCTTGTACTCATCCTACAATCTTCACCAATTAATTTATATACTTTTAGTAGTTATTAAAAAGTACCCTTCCTTACTATTCAACTTATAACACAGCAGTCTTCCTGATCAGTTTTACATTATAACCCTTTGGTATATTTATTCTTTGTTATACCTCAGTAGTTTTAAAGGTAATCACAATTTATATTGAGAAAAAGAAAATATTTTTGACTCTTGAACAATTTTAATAGTAATATCTGAAAATAAAAGCTTTAAATCTACAATGAAATTGATATGAATGATGAATGAGAATGAATGCGAATATAGAATTAAAAAAAAAAAAATACAGTAAACCCTCAACTCATCTTGATCAGTTACACTTTGGTTTAAAATAAATAAATAAATTAATAAATTAAATAAGACGAAAATTTACCTGCGTGGGTTGATGAACCATTTATTTTGTTCTGATCAGAATTATTATTATCAGAATCTTTCGGATTATATTCATCCCTCTTTTCTTTTGATAAAAAATTTGAAATAAAAAAATTACAAAAACATTCTTTGAACTTAAAATTGAAAATAAAAAAATCACTTTCAACATGCAAAACAAAAACTTTACAAGTACATGTTTTGTCTTAAGAAAGAAAGAAAAATATAATGAGGGGAAGGGTTTACTGTACACACAATAATAAAAAAAACTAATCTCCCATGTGTAAAATACCCTTATCAAAGAGAGAACACAAAGTGCAATGTAATGATTACAACACACGATTTGCAAGCTTTTAGAAATGTTAAGTATGGCAATAATAATAAAAACACAGAAAGATGATGAACTTTTAAAATAATAATAATAATAATTTATTTAAAACTTACTTCTTATGAGTTGGAAGCATTTCACAACGTAGGTATGAGGATGATCAATTGCAACATCAAATCCTAACGTTTGCAACAGGATATTTTCACTCATAACTAGTTCATGAGCCTTTTCATGGTAAGTCTACAATATATATATATATATATATATATATATATATAAATGTAATATATACGTATATATATAATATATATATTATATACCTATATTATATATATATTAAAATATATATAATATAATTATCATACAATTCATATCATACTTAATTCCTGCTTCAGTTAATATCTAGCTTTCTTTCCATTTCTTCACCTCCTCTTTGCCAGATTGGGGGATAAGGTGCTGTACCACAAGCATCGGAAGAAAAGACAAGTAGAGAAACAATGACAAACGTCGAAAAGAAAGCCCCAGCCACTTACGCCGCCCCTCTGGTACCACCTTAATCCTAGTGAAAGAGCTCGTTCACATACAGAAAACCACGCCTAGAGCATCAGGGACGCGGCGACCCCTCACTATGGTAAATCGTCAATGGTATAGGGTCATCCCCTGCGCCCAGGTTGAGCCACAACCCCATGCCCCATACAAAACCCCGCCATTCTCTCCTTACATGCACCTTTATTCTCGCCTCTGCCCAAACTCACATTTCTCTCCTATCCAGAACATTCGTTCACCGACTCAACTCACTTTCTTCAGTCTCCAGCCGGTCGGTTTCCCAACCACACTCACCACTTCACATCCGTTAACCAACCTACTATCATCATCCTTTCCACACATGACCAAACATTCTCAACATACTTCATTTAATCTTCATTTACCTTTATATACACAACCTCACCACTCTCTATAATACGTTATTCATTCCTCTCTTTATCAATTTCTTTCTCACACCTATACACAAACCCTTGAAGCTGATGTCCCATATATAGAATCATCAAATGAATCATATTAGATATCGTAATTAAATACTTTCTTATATCCATGACTCATAAGTCTCTAACTTACCATACAATTTATAACACCAACGGTAACAACATAACCCTTTCTATGTAAATGAACCCTAGCACACTCAATGAACTATTATTAAAGTTCTCCTTTGGGTCAATTCTACCAACAGGATTTAATTTGCACACAGCCACCTCCTGGCCATATTCATAACTTTTTACCTTACTGACTACTCATATTGCCATCGTCCGTTTCATCTTCTCAATACCAAGGCACATTTACTACCCTACATATATTTACTAATCTCTTAGGCACTTTGTTCTTAGTGCTGCTCAGCCATTTCTAACCTAGCTTCTCACCACTGAGGAGTAGTCCTCACTTCACAGAACCATATCCTTACTCTTTTTTATTCCAACGTTTACTTCAAGCACACCCCTTTCACTGATACACCGCACTATAATCTCTTCTTATCCATCCTCTCAAAGTCCTTTTCAGATTTAATCGTCTTACACAAAGAACCTAGATATTTCAAAATCCGCATATTTTAATAGGGTAGGGCATTCCCTCACTCGACTAATTCTCCATACCCAATTTCCTGCCACCTTCACTCCACCTCTTATTTTCCTTAAGACATTACAACCCCAATCACCACTCTAACCAAACTGAATTAGAACCAAGGAGAATGTCATCTCCAAACGGTCCATGTACTTACTGGCTCGCATATTAATAACGTAAGACCAAATCTACCATTGACTACCTCTATCCTAATAACACGCGCTTTCACTATCTCGTCAATAAATCACTTTTTGATTTCCATTCAGAAGTGCCTATGAAAGAATTCTTATCTAAACACCAATGCACATTATATCTCCACTAACAACTGCGATTACGCTTCCCTATTTAACTTCTATCATACGTTCCTGTTAGCAAAATTCATATATAATCTAACATACAAAATATAATATTCTTCTTCGTCCAACATAACTCATCTCTCTCTTTCTGACCTCAATCATTTGTAAGTTCTCAAACTTACTGTAAAAGATGTGATGACCACAACATACCTTCTACTACACTACCTTACGTGTCATGCTGATAGTTCTCTCACGCATATCAGGTTACTCACTGTGCACTCGACGCCATTCTCTCTATTTCAGATACAAAATAGAAAAAAATAAAAAGCATATATATTATACCCAATACAAAACACATACAATAAACTATAATTTTCACCGCGTTAATTGTCTACCACGTCCCTTTTCTTCCTATACCCTTATACAAGTTAGGCTACCTATACCGCTCATCTCACTTCCAAATCTGACTTTCATGACTCCTCTATAGTAAACGAACTTTTATTTACACCTACTCTGCGAGAAATTCCACAATCAAATCACCCTTATCTTCGCACTGCAGGAACATATTGATACACTCTTCCACATTAAGTATATTTTCACATTCATAATTTGGAATATACACCTAATAGGCAGATATAATAACGCACTTATCTTCAACTTCTCTCACACCCATACCCAAATATAGCTCACTACTAAACAACTTACTATTAATTAAAATAAACAAAATTTGTCACCCCAAAAAATAATAATTACCTTCAACTGCACAAATTACAACCTCAAACAAATATAAAATTCTAAACAACCTTCATCATTGGGAGCGCTGGTATCTACATACTAGATGCCAGGATTATCTGCGAGGAGCTGTAGTTATATTAGGCGCAGCGAGTACGCCCTTTTCCACCCTCACATCCACCTCTTACATCATACAGTTGACGCGCAGGAAGAGACGCCGACCGAGTCACATCACCCTCGGCGATAACTCTACAAGCTAAGACTCTCACCCAAGTGTACTCATCTCGTGGATATCCTTCTCGCGCTATGGACCTCTCCCACGTACCGCAGCGCTCTCCTACTTTACCTTGTATGTCCTCATTTCATCCTCCTCCAAACTGTTCAGTGTGATACACGTCTTGTGTGTTTCTCCTGCTGGTAGTACAACCTTTATAGTCATTTTCTTCTTTTCCTCCTTATATAAATTCCTAGATAAGCTCTTCTCCTGACACATCTCTATGGGGTGTCTAGTTCACGCTACCAGGTGACAACGCCAGCCGTCTTTTATACCTTTAACCCTAGTGTCATCCACCTCTTACACTTCATCGCCATTCCTCTGTCATTGGTTGAAGTTCTTTATACCTTCTCCTACTTAGTCTAGTCCACACACTTCCTTGCACTACTAACAATGCTTCCATCATTTGCTGCTCTCCCCAGATTGCTCAGTATCAACTTTGTTTCACATTCAACCGTTACGTAGCGAGGCGCTACTTACATTACCCTCTTACCTTTATAATACGTTGCTAACAAACTAATACTTATAAACTTATATTAAATATAGATTACCATAACTACCATTCGATATCACCTTCGTACTGCGCATTCCAGCCCACGCCTTTAATCGTCTTAACAACGTGAAAGAAACAATAGGGTCCTATAATAGTTATTTCTGATAAATATTTCAATTGTTCTAGTATTTACCACTAGAAGATATTGATTATTAAGATCACTATATAATATCATAGTAAAAATATATTTATATACCTAAAAAAAAATAATAATAAATAAACATCTCACATACATAACTTAGACTCTGAATGATCGCATCCTCAGAAATCAATCGATAAGCCGGTCACTGGTTCCCGATTAACTGTAAGGGAGTAGGTAGATAGTGGCCCCAAACATGCACTCTAGATAATAATTAAAGGTAGGCATGAACATTATTCTTAAGGGTAATAATATATAAATGGTAATTATTAAGCAGTATGAACCTTCACTAAACCCTAGATAGATACCGTAATGTTACGTTCTTTAGTAGTCTTCTATACTATATAGATTACATACTGAACAGTATACTAACCTATTCCGTGGTAAAATCATCTTCCCCCTAACACACTAGCCCGATATATAAATTAATAGTTAATATATATAATATATATATATATCATTATTTAAATATATAATATATAATATTATATATTATACCAATATATATTATAAATATATATCATACTATATTATAATTAGTGAATATAAATAAGGATAGTCTTCAAGTGGAGATGCGTTAGCTCGAAATGCTGTACGGTGTTTATTTGATTTTAATATCGCTCAGTGATATATACTAATATGCTAGCTGAGTATACTATATATTGTGCAGAGTATGTATAGACGAATCTCCCTCTCTTTTCCTATCCATCCTTCTATACTGGAGTTTAAATGGGCAGTCTCAAGAATTGTCCGGCCACCACAGAGGTCAGTATCCCGAGTATGCTCTCGCTCTGGCGAGTGACGCGGAATTCATCTAATAATCGCATTCCGAACATCCGCGTGATTAATTTATAAATGATACTCGCTAACAGGTCCACAACATCTCTTGCCCGCATTCAGCGAGATGTTTAATGTTGTCAAATCTGTCATACTGCGCCGCGGGAGCGAAAGGAAGAAACATATCGATCATCTGTGTGACATTAGCTGGGGGCGGCATCAACGAGTACAGTCATTCTGAATTTAAATATTTTTAATATTCCTTGAAGCGGGGGATGGGTTCCCGGTTCCAGTATTAGGCATAAACTCGAGATTGGCAAATTACTCTGGGTTTGCTAAGGTTCCATAAGTTTATTCATGTGAGAGTGGATTATTATATTCATAGATTGAGTTGTCCATAGTAAGTTATTTATGGTTATTATTTGGTATTATTGCTTATTTGATCATTCTATTGGGTTAATTGGAGTGTGGATATGCCCAACTAATTAATAAATGTTTAATAATTGGTATAAAGTTAGTATGGATTAATGCGAGGTATTGGGTGATGAGCCGTGTTTAGTTATATCTATCTAGAATACTACCTAAGTCATAGTGGTGATCTTTTTTTTCCCGGTCAGGAGTAGGGGGTTGTTATACTATAATTAATATATATTGAATGAATGGTTTGTTTGTCTTAATTGTGAAAAGCGTACTATATGCTGATATAATGTTAATATAATCATGTTAAGGTAGACACTTTATTGTGAGGACATCTTTTATTCTGCTCTATCCGGGAGTTCACGCTCCAAATTAGTGGAAAGAGAGATATAGTTCCTACACTTTTCTCTTTTATAATTATTCTTTTATTATAATTAATTAAAACTTCTCTAAAGTTTTTGTATATTGGTATCACTCGTGTGATATTGCTAACGATAGTGCACCATATCGCTCCAGCACGCGCCTGATAAGGTTTAGAGGTTAATATATAACGCTAACCTAGAGATTGTAACATTCTCTACACGATATATATAATAATTATAGTAGATAAAATAGATCTCAGTGTTTATAGACTCCTAGTTACAGTTTTAATATATATTTTTTTTTATATTTTTTACTTTAAAGTAGTATATAAATACCCAAAGGGTATAATGATATACAACCCAAAGTATGCAGGAGTCGGTGCCTAGCCGTCTCTGGAACCTTTTACCTGGAGTAGGAACTTATAAGTGAGTATATAAATAAACAGTAACTAATTCCCCTCATCCGGGGAGGGTCTCTCAGTAACCCCCGCTCTTTGGTATTTGACCTAGGGATGTATCGCGTGACTAGTTTCCTATTCACTCAGCCCCTCCTAGGGTATGTATAAAAACGTCCCCCTTTCATATTGTCACTCTCACTCACCGCGCTGGTCGCGGGACTCTGTAGTCTCCCGTGCTTTAACATTCTATTGTGTTTAGTGTTGTTTTTCCTTTTTGTTTTTTGTGTGTTTTCTCTTCTAACATTTAATTTTGTTTCCTAATACAAATATTGTTTCTCATCACTCTGAATATTAAGACGTTTGTTATACTCGCTGACGTGTTAGGATGTGCTCGATAGTATGAATGTTTTTGTGGATTGGTATTACTACGCGTAAAGGTCTCGTTTCTATATCGTTTGTACCTCTTAACGCTCAATTTGTTGCTCAGTGTTTTCATGAGTTTTACGATAATAATATTGTGCATATGCATAAGTGGTCCCCTCATATTCTTCTTTTTATTATTTTTATTTGTATAAGACCTTTTGGAGTAATAACTGGTCATAATTGCTGTAGTTGTACGTTCTCATTAACATTAAGCTGTTTTAATTATAGGTGTTTATCTATTCCTAGAGTGATGGGTGAGTAATCATCTTATACGGTATAGAGGATATACTTGTAAGTATAATTTTTTGAAATATATTAAAATGTAAACAGTACAAGTGTGTTATAAATGTTGATTTTTGTTAAGATATAGAAGTGTTGATTGCCAATTAGTTCGAAATCATATCTCTCTAGTAAATCATAGCTCACTAGGTTTACATGTGAGAGATGTATGATCGCATAGGTGCACTTCATTGTTTGGGTGTAACCTCATAAGTGACTAAGGCAATGATTAGGTCTTGAATAGAAAAAAAATATCTTCATGTATACCGGTTTTAGCTTGTCGTAGTACAGAGTAAATTTTAGGTGCACTCATAATATTAACACTGATCTATTAAGAGGTGTAGCGAACTATATTAGCAACATGTATAGTATTTGTGAAATGCTACTGTATGTTTTATGCTCTATATTTAGAATTATTTAAGGGAGTGCAGGAAGTAGGGTAGGGCTTTGGTTTTAATAATCCTCATAAGATATAGTTAATGCTTTTATGGTGTTAAATTCAAGTTATTATATGTTATGTAGTTCGTGGAAAGTTATATAACTCTAGAATCTCATATGTTGGTAGGTATTTCTCAGTTAATGAGAGTAGGACGCATTTCGTTTTACAGGCTATAGTGAGTCCTCATGGATATAATGGAATATTTTTATTCCTCTTTTTTTTTTTAATATATTCTAGTATATACTATACACATCATATCTAAGTTCAAATTAGTAAAGATGCGGCTAATGACATATGATTTCTCATACAATATGTTCGATACTCAGCTTTTACGTTAGTTCTCGCGTGGGGGATTTGCTCGGTGTGGTTTGTTAGGTCAGTTTTTAAGTATAGATATTAATTTATTATTGCCAAACGTAAGATTTCTATAAAAGTGGCATACCCTAAGGGGTGAACATACCGAGCAGATTAATTATTAGTGTTGCGCATTGTTGCCAAGACTCTGTTGAATGTCTCTCTCGAGGGCTCTGGATTTCCTCTTCACTCGAGCTAGGGTAACGTGATCCCGCAGTGTTTGAGGATGAAGTATGTTTGATGGTGACATACTCTTCCTCGCCCTCCTTGTGGAGTTCGTTGAGGTCCCGGAAAGCTCTCTATCCGCTCCGTTGGGGTATGTTTTGTGTGGGTTGTATCTTATAATGGTGAGCGGGGTGGGAATGGAGAGATGTCCTACACGCGGTCGCGGCCTGAGGGGGGTATTGGAGAGAAACGTTTCATCCCTCGCTCCTCCTCCTCTTGCTTTCCACTCCGTCTCTCTCGCAGTGCTTCCAGAAGCAAAACCTTAATTTTTTTATATACATATTGATTATATTATTTTTTAATTTATATATATATATTTTTTCTGTTTCTTGTGAAAAGAGTTTTGAAGATATTATTTTATTTTTCGAAATTGAAATTTTTATAAGCTTGGGAATTAATTATAGTTCTCTTTGAAAAATCTACCAAAAATAGTGTAATTTGGTTACTTGTGTGATATATCTAAAATAAAGATAAAATCATATTAGCAGATAATTTTATACATAAAGAACCTATTGTGAAAAATATTATATATAAGAAAACGATATTTGCTATTGTTTTATTATATCAAAACAAAATCTTACATCATTCCTGTAATTTCTAGAGCTTCATTCAAGTTCCTCAGAAGGTACCTACTGAAATTTCACTCTCTATTTCTTGTCATTGTTTTAATGAGTATTTTCTGTATATACAAGGTTTATTACTTTTCCACCTCATATTTTGAGGTTGATAAATAAGTTTAGTTTCTACTTTGCGTACAATGGCATCGGTTTACTTTTCGAAATAAGCGTTAAAAATCTAAATTAGAAAGATATTGTTGCTATTTTTGTACCCTACTTATGAGAGTTTCAATTGTTTGGATTTTGCGAACGATTAATGAATATGATTATTATATGATTAGCAATAATGGTGATATATTTTTAAAACATAGTGAGTGGATTTTGTTAACTATTTATGATTATTAGTAATATACTGATCGCAGTGGTTTTCGCGACTTAGCTCTCGCACTGATGGAGGAGGTGTGTTAGAGTGATAGATTGTGTGTGTGTCTATGAACTTTTTTTTTATTTGTATCAGATAGACATTATTGAATATTGGTGTTTATCATGGGCTATAAAAAAGTTCAGTCCAGAAACTTGTGAAATACGCTTCAGAAGTCGAATTTCTATTCGATATGTCAAAGTTATTATACATATCATGTTAGATTGAGGATCTATTGATATAAGGTTATATTGTTGGTTTATTAGGGGGTTTCAATTCAGTAGTAAAAAAAAAAAAAATTGGGGAATATTATAAAAGGTGTTATTGTAATAGCTGTGGGGGATGTATTTTTTGGGTGCTTTTAGTATTAATTAGTTTTTTTTTTTTTTTTTGTAGTTTGTTGTAGGTATTCTTTGTCTGAAAAGAATATTAGTTTTGCTATCTCTAATAATTATATAATAGTAAGTTGTCCAGTATCTCTAATTCTTGTTGTATTTAATTTTTATGTTTGAATGTGTAATTATAAATATTGAAATGTTATCAGAGGAGAATATGTTAAATGTTTGACATGTTTTGATAACTTGGAATTTGTGTGGTGAACAGAAAATGTCCAGGGACGTGGAGTTCTGATTAAACTGGAAGGGTTGTTGAATAGGTTGATTTATATTATTGAGAATACCAAGTTCAAGTAAGCTCTCTATGGGTGTTTCATACTCAATGGTTGTGATATATATATTGTGTTATATTGTCATGTACTGTATATTATATTGGGCCATTTAAAGCCTCACTACCAATATATTTAACTATGAAAGCCAAGTCCTCAAGTTATTACATATCGAGTTAGATAAGTCAAAAAAAAAAGCTGGGGAATAATACAACTAGGGCAGTTGTTGAGAGGTTGTATGCTTTTGTTTATTTATTGTTTTTTTCTCTCTATAGTTTTTTATGTATTACATATTTTGTATCTTTACTGATTGTAAGTGTAGTACTAATAAGTAATAGATATAGGTCCCATATTGGTTCATACATTAGTTGGTGTGATTTACATGTGTTTGTATACAAAATAAAGAAATATATTTCTGTAGTAAGAGAGTGACTAGGTTATGTTTGGATAGATCGTTGTATTGATTGCTTAAATATTGGGTAAAATTTGAATTAAAAGGGATTTATTGGGTTGGTGAGTTTCTTGAATAATGGCTATGTGTATAATGAATTTAAATTAAGAATGTCAAATTTTTTCAAATTTCATAACTATTTTTTATCCAATTTACATAACATAAAATATTTGTTTTTGTAATAATGACTTATTAATTTTAATATTTGTTATCATATCCTTAACTTTTAACCAATTTATTATATAATACTTCATATAATAGAAGATATTCCTTTTGCGTTTTCATACTATATTTTTATTTTTTGTTTTTCTTATGTGTACATTATGAGACAAAGTGTTCCTCACGGTTTTGCCAGTTCACTCTTACAATTATATTTTTCTTGGATAAATTTCTCTTAATTCTAAATAGTTTTATTTTTTCTTGATCATTTCATTTATAATACAAGAGAGCTTAATTTGGTGTTAAGACAGCTTGAAGAATAGTTTTTATATAGTTATTTTAAATAAATTGTAACCATTGTTTCTGAATATCCTTTAAATTTTTATTATTGTGTAAACTGTTAACAAATAATTCAAAATTGTTTTACAGGATTGCTTAGTTACCAGGATAGAATTGTGGAATTAGTTGCTCGGAACAAATAAATAATTATAATATATTAATTATATAGTGTTTTATTTAATTATTAGTCATTATAATTTTAGATTTCTACATAATAACCGAATAATTGTTCAATGTTTTAATGACAAATTTAGAAATGATTTACTTAGCAATTTGAAACAATAAGTACTATAACTTTTTTTTGTGTTAAAATCACACACATTTAAGAATGTTATTATAATTATGATTGAATCCATTAATTACACACCATATTTAAATTTCATTTACCAGGATAAAAATTTATAAAATAATTTATGTAGTCTTTTAATAAATATTTTTTATTTTTGATCTTTTATTTTATTTCTTTGATTTTATATTTCAATATGTATATAAAGAATAAACTCTATAGAAATTATAAATAATTTTCTTAGTTGATAAAATATAAACTAAATAATAAAAATACTTCGCTTTATTATGGATACATGTCATGAACCGTTCATTCCTATTGCTTGGTTTGTCTCGATAGGAGTGATGAATTTATGTGATATATTGCTTGAGGATTCTTCACCCTTTTATTTTTCTGATAGGTTTCAAGTTGAAAATCTTTGTGCTAGGTTTATTTCGAAAAAGTTACTTCTGATATTTAATTGTTAATATTTTAATACTTATGAAAACTTAAGATTATGAGCAATTATTTGCTATTTAACCATTTAAATATAGTTAATATTTTTGATGTGATATTTTCTCACAATGTTTACTTGTGAATGATAAGTGCTTTAATAAGCGGGTTGTGTTAAATTTCAAACTCAATTATAGGTTCGAGATGAATGTATTATTAAGATTAAAGGTGAGTGATAGTGTAGTAATGATCAGGATAGTTCTTAGAGGGTAGTCTTTTGTGAGTTGCTGGTTTTCCCTACATGCTGCACTTTAGGTGATTTCTTCATAAAAGACATTTTAACAAATTTTTTCTTCTTTACCTTTTTTTATTTGCTGTCATCAAGTAGGAGAATTAGGGGATTTTAAGATATTTGAAGAGGATTATTATATTATATGAGAAAAAGTCTTTACAAGGCTCGCAGTACTCTTTCTATATTAATGTTGCTGTTTTTATATAGGGGTGCGTTTTAACGGTTCACAATCTTTCTAATGTGTTTTGTCATTCACCAACTCTTTGTGGATGTTGAATGAAACATTAATAACAATTATTTTTATATTTTTTATTTCTTTGCTGATTGGAGAAATTAATTCACTAGTTATAACTATTTCACTTAATCATAATAATGCAAATATACAGAATACAAGTTAGTGGTAGACTGTGTGTTTCGTTACAGATCAAACTGGAATAGAGACTTATTAGAATTAGAGATTAAGATTTTTTATCTAATTAATTAATTAAATTTTAATAAAATTGCAACTTTGACGAGCAACGTTGGCATTATATTTAAAATTATTCTATTTGTTACCAATAAGAGTTTGTCAAAATGATTAAAACATTACGAAAATTTCCTTCAAAAAATTTACTTGATAGACTTTGTTTTATAAAATCATTTTGATCTAATGCCTTTATTGTTAGATGGACAGAATAAAAATTTAAAAAACTCTCTCTTCTGGATAAGATATCTTTATAGAATATTTTTATATTGTGTTTTAATTTTCTTATTCCCTCTCTATTTAGGGGCTACGCTCACTGACGCCAGGTATATTTACTGTGTCGGGACAAACGGGTACGGCTGGAAAGCATGTCACTTCCGCCTCCCGTTTTTGTAATTGTATGTGCCGGAGCCGGGGTAGGCGCGAATGACCGCACCCCCCGACTTTACTTTCCGCCATTCACTTTTCATTTTTCAAGGCTTACTCTCCGAGTGCCATATCCTATCCTAATGAATCACGCCTGGTTTATCTGCGGGCAGACAGCCTATAGGGGACTACTCTTAAAACCTCTAGCTCGAGTTTTCATATCATGACTGGATTAAAATTATATAAGAGTATTGAAACATATTGAAACTTATATTTAGTGTCTAACAATGGCCTTGCTTCTTTTAACAATGCGAAATTATGGGTTATTATCATGTCTCATCTAAAGGGAGGCCTATTTACATAAAGAATAAATTAGATATATATTGTAAAATAACCAAACCTATAAGTCCTTTTATTTCTCTTTCCACAGATAAATAAGCAATTTATTTTGATTTATTTTCAAAATCAGTACTTCAATAGCAATATAGCTATAATAAAATAATACCTCATAACTAAATAGCATAATAGATTTTACAATATAGACTTTAATATTTTTATTAATGGCTTCAGATAAATAAAAATCAATAAACTAAATAATGTAACATATAATAATATATAATTACCTCTAAGACTAATTTATCTAAATCGATAATATAATATATTATGCAAATTAAAATTATTTGAGAATACATATACTCATGCTGTTACATAATTACTCTCCACAGGTCTAAAGTGCTGTGTATATCAATAGTATATCGTTTTCTATTCATTGCTGTTGATTAAAGCATGGATATGGTTGACACAAAATAATTGGATGTATAAATTTGTGCATAGTGTTGATTATAATTAATATTTTGTAGAATGTTCGTTGGAAATAACCAGTATTCACTAACACAGCCAATATATAGAATCGATAAATCACATATATATACCATCAATGCCAATAGGCCCTGTTTCTCACATATCCACACTCAGCTATCTCTACTATTCTATTAGTTGATGCATAAAGTTATCCAAATCAGTTATATAATAGTGACGGTTTACCTTACCCCTCTAATACTATTACCCAAAAGTTAAGTTGGCTAATGGTATTTATAGTTAATCATTATAGCAAGTTCCATTGTTTCTCTTCTCATTATAATTTACATTTTTAAATATATAATATATATTAATTATACTATATATTTTATAGATATTTCCGTAAATGTGAATTCAATATGCTTAAATTACAAAAATTCTTATTAATGAACGTTAATAAAACAGTTTATAAATAGAAAAAAATAAGTAAAAATAATATATAAAAGTAATATTTATATAATTAGATAACCTAAAATAACATCTAATGTTAATTATAATTTTGGTAATTATATAAGCTGTATTTTAATTAAATATTTTTCGTAAATATTTTTAAAAAAATCTACTGGTTGTTTTAGGTGAAGGTATGCCTATTAATAATTTACATTTTTTTATAAAAGCCAGTAATATGGAATTTAATATTACTATTGACTTACGTGATCATGGTCTAATTTATTTGATATTTCCCAAACTCTCTCTCTCTCTGATAACCTTCTTGATTAATCTCTTTTTCCAGAAGCTCTTATTAATCTTGATCTGTGTGAATGATGGTCATACCATGTATCCTTCAAATTAATAATTTATAATATAGTTTTGTGTGTTCCTCAGGGTTCTGTCCCTATCTTAAAACTTTATTACTAATAATATTACCTAATACTGGTCATTTTGATCATTTAACTATTTACCTAACATCTATATGCCTCATTAAGATTTGCACGCTTCATTTAACTATCCTTCTCAATTTTAGTATAGACAACCCTCATACATAACAGTCAAATAAAACCGTGATCAATTAGCTTAAGGAGAGCGGACTAGGGTCGAGAGTGACTGACCTCCAACCTTTCTCGTATCTCTAGTTAAAGCAAAAGCATGGTTGTTTTCAATGTCTCAACAACCCAATTCCTCTATCTATTTATATACATGACAATCTTCCACATACACCAATATGTGAAAGGTTTACACGCACCAACTCAATTACCTTCTTTTTATATTAATATATATTCTGATATACCATTCTTTTACTAGTAGTTTACTAAAATAGGTAATTCTAAAATTATTCTCTCTAAACTAATAACCTTATTTCGTTGCCAGTTTGTTTTTATACATATACATCTTCGTTCTTTCTTAATTTCTATAACTTATCACTCGCTGTTTGGAACAGAGTGTATTATGTATTGCCATGAATTAGGTGAGTACGTATTCAAACATATCTTAGGTGTGAACTCAATATTGTTAACTTAGCTAATCTTAGATAAGGCTCACGAATCTACTCAGTCATCGAATTGGTTCATTAAATACTTCCTGTTTCTCACTAAATATCTCCGTCTCTTAATCCAGTACCATGATTGAACTTATACAATCGCTCTCTCACTTATAATACCTTATTCACAATTATATATATTATATTATATTATAAATAATTATATATATATATTATTATATTAATATATATATATTATATTATATATATTATTATTAATATAATATATATATATATATATTAATATAATTAATATGTATATATATATTACCTATATATAGTAATATAATATATAATATATATATTATAGCGTATAACCTATATATAATATATATAATATATTTAATGATAATTATATATATATATATATATCTCAAAATTTATATTTTTAATGAGTAAGTTTAAATTAACTAGCACTTTACGAACAACAATTAAAGTAAAAATAAAATCACTATAATTGGAAACAAGAGGGATAAAAAAGAAAAATAGAAAAAATTAGCACTTATATTGTGGGATTATAAAAGATGAGCATAATTGTTCGTTCAGTTTCGTTTTCGATTTTGTTTTTTTTTTTGCTAAAAAATAAAATAAATTTTTTATTATTATTTTATCTGGCCGTTAATGAAGACACGAGGGTAGTGTCTCAGAACTGTTTACGACTTATTTCTAAAAGACTACATTGATGTAAGTGATCGTTAAATATTAACCAAGGTGCTAATTATTTCTTTTTTATTCATTGATATTATATAATTATTGTTATTAATATATTATAATAGTGGTTTTTTACTTATATAATTATTATAATTATATTATAATATATATTTATAATATATATATTATTATATATATATATATATATATATAATAATTATATATATAGTTAATAGTATTAATTATATATAATATATTAATATATATACTATATATATATATATATAAAATATAATTAATATATATATTGAAGTGTGTATGAAAATCCGCGTCAACATTTATTACACCAAAAGCAGGCAGATTTAACCTATGTAACAGGAAGATTGTACTAATCTAGATGAAAAATTAGATAGAAATAATAAAATATAAACAAAAGTGAAATACAGTATATTGAGTAAATATTATTATTATATTAGTACTCGACAAGCCCTTTCTCTGAATTACCTTCAACGACAGCGTGGAGAGTCGCATACTGTATCCCTACAGAAAAGGGTGGAGTGAATATAAAATTGTGGATATTCGGAATATACAGTAGAGGCAATAACGCTCAATTATAAATTAGATACAAGTTAATGGAGACATTACTTAAATAAGTTATAATAGATCTGAGATGTAAATTAAAAGATCACAGCTATAATATTAATTCTCTCGCTAATGTTACTTAGATTATGAACTATATGATTGGTTAAGATTTTGCTAATGTAACGACTAATTTTGATTCGCAGTGTGTTAAATATAGCCATAATATAACGTCTTTAATTTATAATCAATTGAAACAACTCATAGGTAGACGTGTTGAATACAGAGAAGGGAGGAGTCAGGAGTTGGTTTGATATTTACATACGACATTAGCGTCTTTAAGTTAAGAATAATATAGTTATAAGTTAATATCTAACTCTATTATAATCAATATTCCCATTTTTACATTGTTCTCTTAATATGTTCCTAACTTGAGTAAAAAACGTAACAAAAGAATCAACTAATTAGTATATTATAGATAATAATATAACACATAAAAAAGAGAACAGTACTTTAAGTTGCAATATCGCTATTGTGCATAAGTCTTCACAAGTACATAAGATGAAACTCTATGTGTTGCATTTGTGTCCTTTAATTAACATATCTAAGAAACCCGTAGAACTACTTTTATCGGATAGCATTTTATTATCCAACCTCATCTTCTTCCACGGAATCCGCTGATAATTTTATATTGCTTCCGCGTAGTAATACACCTCATATATATGAAACGTGCAATAACACTGATTTCAGTATTACTGACTTCCTTTTATTTTGCCAACATAGTTCGGCTTACTTCCTAATGGATAATATTTCTCCCACATTGTAATTTTTTTTCACTTTTTAATAATCATTTAATACCTTAATTTATAAGCGTCCTCTTAAGACTCGATAAAATTATTTAGCTCAATCCAAAAAGCTTACTCAGGCAATTAGGTATATACATATAACCGGGTATATAATATATATATATTATGTATATTATATTATATATATATATATATATATATATATATATAACTATATATATAGTTAATACAAGAGAGAAAATTCAAGATAGATATTAATAGAGTATAAGTATTACATCGAGTAAATAGTATTCCTCAAACCATCACCAATATATAAATAACTATGGTTTGATTAAAGAAAAGTAACGCTCACCACCATGGTAAGTATGTTCATAATTGGAAGTGAGACAAATATTAAAGGTGGGAGTGTACTTGGGTATCAAAAATAATAGAATAATTTTCGTGTCATTAAAATTATAATATATAAGTAAATTATCAAATAAATTATATATCTATATTCAGAGATACTATTTTTCAACATATAGATAAAATAAAGTAAACTAAAGAAAACCAGACAAAATAAATTTTCAAAATGATCTTCACAATCAATATAACATATATTTCAGCATTGTTATAATAGATAATATTAATATGATTATTTTATATGCTATTTGTTTTTTTCATTGGAGGGAGAGCCATATCTTTCGCTTGCGTGAGAGTGGAAACTGCTAATTCCTTTTACATTGTCTTACCAATCCCTGAACATTCTTGGCGGATCTCAAATTGAATGAAACACGCACTCACGGTCACAGGCTACATTGATGAAATCTTTTGTCGTTTTATGCTCCATGCTACTTTTGGAAAATCTCTCTGCCGCGCCTTCTCTTTGCTGTTATCTCTCTGCCTTCCAAACTATGTTACTCCTTCTCTTCTCCTCTTTTCTTTGAAACACTTTTCTATGTTTGATTAATATCTGGAATAATGCTCATACAATTAACGTGTGCTCTGCACTTCATTATTTCATTTTTGTGTAGCGTGACGATTACGTGAGCCGAACATTCCGAATTGTTTATTATATTTAATTTTTGATTAAGCTTTTTACTTTTCTGCTAATAGCGGATCTTCAAGTTTACTGATTCTATGTCTATTCATTAATACTTTATAGATAGTATAATCTTGTGTAAATTTATTCATTGAGTTGTTTTTCAGATTATTATTGTTTTTGCCTAGCTAATTACATTACTTCTTAACCTATATGTGTCAAAAATTTATCTTTTTTTATAAACTTTTAGAGATGTAATGTAGTATTTGTAATACTTTGAGTTCATTTTAATATTTATATTTCTATTTTATTAATTTTATTTTCGCATTTTCACTCATTCATTTTAATTCTTCTCCTTAGATATCGAAGTTCACTTTTCTCCCTTCTATGTCACTTAGGGCTCGAGATTAAATAGGCACGTGGGTTTTTTTATATTTAACTATATCGACTTATTCTAAGTATGTTCTATCTCATATCGGCATTAGATTTTTCTATTTTTTATATTACAACTTTTCAAATTAACATCAACATAATATTTTGAAGTATAGTGTTTTGTTTTATGGATTTTGTTTACCTATTCTTTTGTATAATATTATTTTCGCGAATTTTAAAAATTTTTTATGCTTCTATTTATTTTAAGTGATACTACCGTTCAGAGAGGACACCCTGAGGGTAATTATTATAGATATTCATAATTTATATAAATCATTGAAATACCCTTACCGGATCTTATTATACAGACACTCTTTCAATCGTTGCGGTTCTGACAAATCTCCTGAATAATATAATTTTCGAAAACATATAAAAAAAAAATATCACTAATATTTAAATTCGGTAAAAATAGCTTAATTACGCTGCGAGCGCTTCACAATAGATAGCAAAATATTAAATTCAACGCCCTTAGAATAATTTAATATAGAGTGATATTTATGAAAGTCTAGTCATAGGAGAAAATAAATAAATATGAGAGACATCGCCGCCATTCTCCACTCTATACGATACGGTATCGAGCATAACGTATAAGTGCTCTCGTAAAAGGTGTCGTTAAGTGTAGCCAAATTTCTACTTTACCGCGCAATAAGTCAGTCTAAAAGTGGAATAATATTGCCACGATCAATATTTATATCTACATAGAAAACATGATAATGAAGCTAAATATGTAAGTTTATTGACATAATTGCTACTCATTGCGAACCCAGGAAATAAAAATAATCGCATCTTACTTCGTCAAATAATAGAGAGAAAATCTACTCCTATTCGACAAAGGTATAGTAATATATAGTCTCGCAAATCAGACTTCAGTGAGGTGTAGCACTATTATTCCTTGAATTTCGATAATAGAAGAGACTCGATACACGTTTGAATCTGTGTACAGGTGGTGTTACTTGCGTCATTTTCTTTTAAAGTTCGGTGAAGAATCAAATGATCACTTTCTATACCATTCATAACGAGTTAAAAGATTATATTATTTGGGGAATAATGCTAGCTATGTCAGAATAGGATATTGGTTTAAACATTCTTTTAGTGTAATAACGTACTGGGACATTCATGCAGCTGAGTGTTGACAATAAGTGTTTCACTCAGTTACTCCACTACTCGTACCCACTAAATCTATAATTGACCTAACGGAATGATAATGATTTAGTTAATAGTAACGAGGGAAAGACCGAAGATGGAATTAACGCCATAACCCGGCTGAATCCTAGTTATATCCTAAACTATTGCCAGATCATAACATAATATGGCTAAGTCCAGGTATTAGTTGTCTAACTTCAGATCTCACAGAAATAATCAAATGGGCTCTAGTCTACTGAATCGAATTCCAGCTAGGTGATAAGTTATACCGTGTAGATGTCATCATTTCTCAAATCTAAGTGTGTGCTCACAACAGATAATACATCCAATAGATGATATAGGAAAGATGACTTGCTCATATTATGATATACGCTATGAGGTTGATAGGAAACCCAAGAAGATGATATCATTGTGTGGAAAATTTTATATATAAGTGATCAGTAATAGTAATAGGTGAGGAAACATATAAAATGTGAGTCCAGTATTTTTATATCTCGACAGATCGTGTAGACAGTGTTGATGCGCAGCAGATATGCAAGTAAGCACGACCGGGAGAGAACTCAACAGAGGGAAACACAAGGTGAAATATTGGGAAGCCATCTCCTGGGGTCTGCTTTAGAGGCTTACAAACAATATAGTCGCTGCGACATCAGCCGAATACCCCTTCGTTTGGACAGAGAACAGCGTCGCCAACTTTTGCAGAAGCTGGGTATCAAGTAGAGACATGGGAGAGAGAGGAATAGAGACCCGAAGATAAAGCACAAGAGACGAGAACAGTGAGAGATATAGAGGAGAGAAGGCGTAAAATGGTACAGGACACGATATCAAGGAGCGTAGGAGTGATATTCCGCGCAGGTGTGTTCGATGTGAAAGGAGAGATTGTTGGGTAAGAGAGACCACATTGTCAATTCTAAGGATGGATTTTGGAATGTCGACGAGATTCATACAAGGAGCGAACTGTGGCGGTCGCAAAATATAGCTTATTTCTCAAAAGAGAAATAGAGAGCCTTGTGATATAAAGGCAATCGAAACTCAAGGCACAGATGTATTGCGTAGACTGCGACGATAATCTCCATATAAGAAGAATTGTCGCTAGAATCACATAGTGATACCTTAGTGCTGTGAGATCCGCGTCTCTATATACAGATAGGACTAGCGAAGAGAGCCGTTCGAGTGGAAGTAAGAACTGCTGAGCGCTCTCATGGGAGTTAGAGGTAACCCAGGGTGGTTCGATACAGAGGTATAGGTCTTTAACAACTTGAGAGAATAAGACGAGTTAAAGGATGATTATAATGGTGAGACGAGAGGCTGTATTCTTATTCACCTCATTAGCTTACTGCAGGCATAAAGATAGAAGGAAGAAAATCCTGCGACTACCGGATAGAGAAATAGAATTGTAGTTACATAGACTACGCAGCCCATGTATACAAAATAGTTACTTATCCCGTACTCTCCACCAAGTTCTCACCATCATAATGGCAAGTATATACCCAACGAATTACATTCATACCAAGTGAAGGAATGTTATTGAAATATGATGTTCGACCTGAGAAGATAACCTCAGACACACCACTCTCCACGCCCTTCAGACAAATCAGATAATCTATCATCTTATTAGTATATTTCACTCTCGATTCTATTATCACATGTCTGCTATCATGAGAATGTAAGACGCCCGGAATAGTGTAACGACTGACCACTGGGCCAAGCGTTTGTATATATCATTCAAAGTCTACTGTAATAGTCTACGTGTGGGTACCCACCGTCTGAGGAGTAACTTCGACAAAAATCACATCTGTGGAAATCACTGACTCCAGAGTTTCCTACACAGAACTGCAAGCGTTCTGATTTCCCAAAGCGATAAATAAATACTCGAGGATCTTATATCTATCAATATCTAGCATTCTAGGCCTTATTCTTGCCCACCAGATTCTCAAAGTTTCACACTAGACTACAAATCGCGAAAATCTCTCAAGAATGGTATCCACTCTAGTTAGTCCCATGAGAGTTTGTTGCTACGCAAAGTGAATGTTTCGTTAGGACCTATCCTAGGCTCGCAAGACCATGAACTCTTCTGCAGATAAGACGATAGTACCAGTTATGTCCTTTGTCTTCGAATTATGTTGTGCTACAAATGATATAGATATTATTCTTGTGGTTATAACCTTCGACCGTTGTCATCAAGTTAAGTTAGTTTGAAATGCTTCTCTTAAAATCTCTGTGATACAACAAATACTTCTGATGGCTTCTTAAATAGTTGTGTCATCATGTCTCATGCTGCATTCTTATGATAAGTTGAGCTGCGGAGTGTACCCACGTCAGTGGGGTCGCAGAAAGTCCAACCTTACGGACACAATCAAGATTATAAATTAACTCAGTAGCCCCTTTTGTACATATATATATATATTGAAACATTTATGAGAAGGCTAATTTAGTCCACAATAGGATCGTAGTAGAATCCGCCGGGAAATAGCATTCTGGCATTAGGATACGACCTCATGCCAGATAAGCCTGACTCTCTAATAAGCAACAGTCAGACAGTAATAGTATATATAATACGAATATTGTATAGGGAGCTTGGGAATTTATATATAGGGTATCGAGGAGTGATGAATCCGGCAATAGGTCGTCAGGAGATTTCCTCGCGAAATTTTCACTACAAACGACATCGTCCAGGTGTGCTACCCTAAATGGTAAACAATCTTGAGACGCTCACTCATCTACAATGAGGCTAAGAACTCGGAACATGTTATGTCTAGGTATATTAGTTGCAAGTATAAATAAAGTGATAATAGACTCCTCACCTTGTATGTAATTAGTTTAATTGATACAAATGTTATAGTAGTATAGGTAAAATAATCATACGGACTGCTCGGCTTAAAACTAGCAGATTACTTCTCTGCAAAACGAACCAGATGAACTCTAGCGATGATCTCGAAACTCAGCTTAGATACAAGATGTTAAAACTGCAGTAGTAAAAGTAACACAGAATAAATATTGGATCAGCGTATGAAAATTGTATGTGAAATGAAAAAAAAATTTTTACTTTTTGTTTTTATTTTTTTTATATCTCCAAAACTACTGTAGGTACAAGAAAACTAAGTAACAGTGATATAGACATCAGCGTATGAAATATTATGGAAAAAAAGATGTGTTGAGTTCATTTTTTCCCACCACTAATAAGAATACCCCAGGGGTAAACCCCGCAAAGATTCGACAAAGAGTTCAGGGGTTCTCTCGGCCCACTGGGCGGACGACGGGGGTTTGGGGACTATATCCCCACCTCCGGGATGTGAAGGCGGTCTCTCGGAACCCCCCGCTCCTTTGGTATTTGGGCGTCGCGTGGGTTCCTCCGCCGCTCCCCTACGGGGTATGGAAACGTCCCCCCTTGTACACCGTCGGCTCGAGCCCCTAAAAAATATTATACGCTTCCATAATATGTTTTAGTTTTCTTCTCCTATCGTAGTTTTAAAGGAAGATATAAAAAAATATAAAAAAAATAAAAATTTATTTCTTTTTCATATATCCATTACAAAATTTCAGTCCGCTGATTTCCAAGATAATGTTTTCAGTTTACTTGTACCTATCTTAATTTTAGTTTTCGAAGATATTCATGCGGGTAACTTCTATAGTTGGCCACTATATATCATATCTTATTTCTAAGTTACTTACATTCCTTACCTATCGATCGAGTACATTTGTAAAATATCGAAATATTTGAAATATCGATATTTTGAAATATTGAAAAGAAAGGAAATAAATTATTTGATAAAATACGTCTTTTAATTTAGTGAAGCAACTTATATATATATATGATTATATCTTAACTCTAATATAGTAACTCTAATATAGTTTATATACTCTATCTTTCAATCCATCTGTTATTATCATATACTCCCTATTATATCTAGAATTAATGTCATAAATATTAAATTGGTGCATCTTTTCTATGTTCATAATACTATATAGTATTAATAGTTTAGGTTTTAATTCTTTCCCTAAGTATGCTACTTATATCTACCACTTATTACTATAATATAATACTCACTCACAATATATATATATATATATATATATTATATATTATGTAATGTCTATTATATTATTTATAGATAATTAGATTTTTCTTTTTATAAGAAAATGAAATTGTAATTTTATTGTTTTATTATTTAATATAAAGATATTTATTTATTAAACTTAAACTAAAATTAAAACTTCATAGAGAGAATACTAAATAACTATTATATACACAATACTTATACCTGAAACAAAATAAATAGCACTTAAATAAAACATACTATATATATATATACTACTATCATTAATTGTTCATAATCATATAATTATACACTATATATTATGATTGATTAAAACCCTTAAATATATATATACTCACTTACTTATACCCAATTATATTATCACAACCTATATATATCCTACAATAACCAATAATTATAACCCCAACTGACACGAATTAGTTACCAATATTATATATATTGATATCATATACATAAATATATACTCCTATGTATAAAAAGAAATACATAAATGCATTATATATAAATAAACAAGGGATAAATATATATAATATACTACCCTATACCATACTACATAATCATTATACAATACCTATAAATAAAGTATATATATATGGTTGATGATTTGTTTGTAATAACCACAACTATCATCGCTCCATTATCTCAAAACTCAATAGCTACAGGCGAAAAGATTATCATTTTTGGAATCTTGTGGGACATTCTTTAGGGAACATTATAATAATAATAAAAAATCAAATTAACAATTAAAATATTTGGCATTAATTTTTGTTTTATTTAGTAGAAACAGCAATATATACTCAATATATATATTATTTGTAAAGCGTTAAGTTACACGCGGCAAGTAGGAGGCTCGAAGCGACGAGAGGAACACAGGGTGGCGGACGTTTCCTGATACCCCGATAGTGGAGGCGGAAAGTGAACCCCCGCGGACACCAAATACCCAGAAAGCGGGACGTGGTTCGGAGACCCTCGCCGGGAGGGGGGGAGAGGCAAATAGTCTACCCGTAGTCCCCGGAAGAACACTAGGCCGAGAGACCCCGACTCACGCTATCTATAAAGTAACATGGGATCCTTCTTAGGTTGAAGTATTCTTAGTAAAAAAAAAAAACTTAACTTTAATAGAAAGTCTATTTATTTTTAAGAGTACAATAAAAGAAAGGTCTCTAAATAGGCTCCTTAATCATATATATATAGATTATATGTTATAATTATTTTTTTATTTTTTTATTTTTTTTACATTTTCCTATCTAAAATTTTACCAGGATTCCAAAAATGTATCCTTTTCGGCGTGTAGCTATTGTACGGGGGTTTCTACTTGAGATTAATTTTTTTTTTTTTTTTTTTTATTCCGCACACTAAAAAGTTGTATGGATTCATTGTAGAGAAACTTGTAAAGTCACGGTGTACATTGTATTGACAACGGAAAAAGAATCATTCGCTCACTTTTCTTATATTAATGAATCAATTCGTCAAATTATTGCATGCGATTACCAATTAAATCGTAATCACACGGTATACTCACATTAATTGGATCTTTGGCCAATCATCTGCGATATATATATACGTTAAAGAGTCGACTGGAACACTCAATCAGCAGTCGTCCCGTTATGACACGATATTAGTACGTAGAGATAGTAATATACGATAGCACATTCAATTTCTGCTACCAGAGTTTATCATCCAACATCAAATTCTACCTCTATGAAGATAATCTGTTAAAAACCGGAAGTATACACATTCTATAGTGCTGTGTAACTATTTTTTGTTCTTGGGTTTAAACACGTCCCATGAATCAACTGACCAGGTAGAATACGGGAGATCTATGGTCTTTGGGACTTTCGTCTTCGACATCTTCTTGTTTACTATATTCATTTTTAACAATATTAACTTGCGTAAATTACACTTCATATTAGTAAAAATTGTTTCTGTCTATTCTTAGCTACCCGATTTTAATAGATACGATATAACTTAGGGTAATATCCGTTCACCATGTGATTACGATAGGTAAGGGAGAATATATAGTGCTCACGCACTTACCAATAAGTAAATAAGGCTATGTGAGATATGAGTGACAAGCTATTAACCTAAAACGTGAATATGAAACAAATTGATGCAGTCCTTAGGTAGAAAATCTGATGAGTATTGACCGCTCCCCTATATGCGGTGTATATACTTATGGGGTGAGTACCTATAGTAATAGTATATAACTACAATATGTTAGATACAATATTGAATAGAATAAAGGCCTATAAAACATATAATACTATTATATAGGAACTTTACGCGGCTCTCTCTAAAGGATATGTTTCCTATATAAAACCCAGAATACCTCATATCTCGTCTGGTGGGTCACGAACTTCGGGACGGCGCGATGTATATATGGTCGCGAATATATATATAGATATTCTCATGAGAATATATCAACGCGCAAACATCTTTGATACGGATCAAGAGTTGAGCTCTAATAAGTTCCCTATCTCAGTGCCTTGTCTCTGATAATTAAAGGGACCTTTATAAGTTAATCTGAGCTCATAAAACATTAGGGTGTAGAGATCAAAACAGATCAGGGGATCATTTTAAATGCAGCCTCGCAGCGACGAATTGGGGTACAGGAACGGATTGGAGATAGTGAACTCTGGTCTACAGCTCCCTCGTGATGACCGTTGACTCGCCTCACTGATGGAATGTAGCCCTCGTTTAATTTAAAAAATTAAAGAAAACTACAAAGTTGATTTAAAAATGATCTAAAAATCACCCTTTTATATTCAATCTATGCATTACACTTGCGCTAAGCTTGTTTATACTAAAATACAAGCTACAGCTCGTTTTGGCATCACTGATATCTCTATATATATCGAGGTGTGGCGTTCGCAAGTTCACTAAGATCACATTGGAACTCGCGCGATGCGTCAACGAGTGACTCGATCTATAGTGGTGCTATGAGTCTGGAAATATTATATTGGATGCTAGTTGTTATACCTCTCTGTGTGTCTCGATGGTTTAAATGCCAGCCTGTTATAGAATGGTCTGAACGTAGAGGGCGTGCACCAATCCGCTCATTTAAGCATAGATCGAACACTCTAGACTATGAAATGATCCTGATCTCAGCATATATATAAGTGTAGTCACATGACACGAATGCTATAATTATACGCGCGCGCCCCTATAACCTTAATTAAGACTACTATGAAGTAAATTCAATAGGCAGATTGCAAGAAAGTATGCAGAAGATGACGGATCAATCCTAATAATGAGACTAAAAGTATAAATCCCCATACTCATGCCCAGGGTATCCACCTTAGTAATAATAGATATAAGATTGAGTCATCAATTAGGTATATTTAGCCGATAACTTACCTATGTGAAGTAGATATTTAAATAATAATCATCAATCACAGTCACGGAAGATAGAAATTTTCCCCAGTATCACCAAATAAAATCTGATTGATATAATGATTATTTAATATACTGTCACCTAATCACTATCAAGGCTCATATAAGGACACATTATCTATGACAGGATCCTCTAGAAGTTAAGTAATGTAATGAGAAAAGTTGTATTGTATATACACGGATGGAGTGTGAATGGAAGAGTGCGAGAATAAACAGCAATTGATATAGAATAGGAAGTATCTTACAACATACCCGATACCTATAAAACTATATAAATTTTAATATATACCTGTCATTTATTAGGAATTTTTACCGTCTGTTGGAGTATAGACAGTCTCTGGCGAAAACTGTTGAGAAACTGGTCTCCACTTTCTACTCTTTTCAGCAAATTCACATAACAGTTTGGGATTGAGTAAAATATCGCCTGTATCGTACTAATAATTACCTCAGTTATGAACTGAGATATGTCACTGGTCTCGACTTAGCGATGATGTACCTCCCATTATATCAGTGAAACGTTTGAAGAACATCTGGAAATTTTAGAAAAAGTATTGTCAGCATTGATAGAGACGGCTTCATAAAATAAAACAGCTCCATAAACTTTATCTACTTAAAGATAAAGTGACTGACGATCTCTAGAATATTTTAGGTGGTACGTTAGAGTGAATTGTATACTGAACACGGCATGATCCTCTATAATTAGAAATACAATTCTACAAGGCATAATAGATACAGTTCTCCACTCTCTCTACACCGTATGAGTAACCATATACTACTCACACGTCTCAGGTGTAAATTACATAATAATAGGTGGAACAATTTCTGGGCATGGTGAAATTCTATAGGCGTCACATCGCCCACTATTTCTCGGTGAAATAGCCCCAACCACTCTTTCTATCTGAAATATATATTAAATTATTGTAATAGTGATTAAGTGTACAAGAGTCATAGAGAGTGAGAGACTGAACGGACTGTCAAGAGTGCCTTTTGTGGGCCTTGTGAAGAAGCGCACGAGATGGATTAACATCACCACAGAGTCCTGTCATACCTCAGGATAGTCAGAGAAAAGCAAACCATTATTTACGTGGACACCTCAGATAGTCGAGGGCAGGGAAGCGTGTCTGTGTACCCAGGAGATCGCCAAACGTGTTAGAAGACCAAGAGAAACGGCCTTATATCTTTCATCTTCAACACTACGTTAATAAAGTGGACCTGAAAACAGCGATATAGTCAACGGAGAAAAGGAAGCTTGCTGCGGATAACGAATGGGCTGTTGAAGGCATGTAAGAAAACCTCCTTTCCTTTATGGAGAAATTAAGTAGTAGTTATTTATTACAGATCATCAGCCAGTAGATATATATTTGTGCATAGTTATTGGCCGTAGTAAAAGAAGAGACGAAAGAAGAACGAGTGACAGGTACGCAGCTACGGCACACGGCTTTGAAGAAATCACATGGAGAGAAGAGATATAGAACTGAGCGAGAGCTTGAGAATATTGAGTTGTATCTATTCTGGTTGGGTTGTTAAGCATAGAACGGTATAGATTATTTACATTATCTCGCATTGTGGACTGTATATGCTCTTTATGTAAATTCTACATCCCCGATCGTGGGAAGCCTTATAAGCGTTTTATGTTGTGAGATTATTTTCGAAAACTTGTTAACATTGTAGTAATGTATAGGTTATATGTTTAGATATTTTTGACTTTCGGTTAGTTAGGTTAGGCTAGCGTTAGGTTAGGTTAGGTAGGTTAGGTATGTATAGGTAATAGGTGAGGTTAGTATATAGGTCTGGCCTAGGTTGGTTATGGTTAGGTTGTTTAAGTTAGTTAGGTTAGGTAGGTAGAGGTTAGAGGATTAGGGCAATAGGTTAGGTATAGGTTAGAAGATATAGGTTACCGGTAGGTCCATAGTAGAATAGGTTAGGTTAGGTTAGGTTAGGTTAGGTTAGGTTAAGTTAAGGTTAGTTCGTAGGTAGGTAGTTTAGGTTAGACCTAGGAATAAATATGTAATTATATTTTTATGAAATTATTTTTTCAGGTATGGTACGATCCTATTCTCCTGCTGATGAACCCAGTCCAAATGCTTGCATTGAAAGATAAAATAAAAACAATGGTAACAATATAAAAGATTGTTGGAGTTCATATAAAAAATATTGCTAGTAAAGATTTGTTGGAGGTCATATAAGAAGATATTGGAAGTCTTTGGAGTAGGGTACAATATTTTATCCATCCAATATACCGTGAATCAATCCAAAAATTGCGAGAAGATAAAGTACTATATATATAGATTAACGATAACATCTCACTACTCCTAGGTAGGTTCTTCTGTAATAGTATATATATACTTAGTTAAATAAATTCATCTAGTATATATGATAGGGTAGTTGTTTGAAGTTATCGCTCATCTTATTTCTAAATAAAAAGTACTGCTCTTTATAATGTTATACTTATATATATGTTAGTGTTTGTATAACTCACTAGTAATATATACATACTGTGAATAAATATAGAGCCAAAGTAATGTGGTTAAGCGACCATATTGTAATTAGGCAAAAATAGGCATAACGGAAATCATATACTATATATATATGAGAGTATTAGGAGGGGAGAATACTCATACTGCTATATATATATTAAATATATATATCATAATATATACCTACTATATATATATATATATATATATACCTATATATATAATTACACTAATTATCATATGTATCAAGAAAATGATATGATTGCTAAGTGACCTACATTAGTAAGTTATAAGCTATCAAATAAACATTAACATCTCCTGATAGATAAAACCTAGGCAATATATAGCTCATACTATGTATCGTATATACTATATACTACGTGTAGTTTCGTGTGTGATGTACGAGTGCGTGTCTAAGCCTGCCAGAAATTATAACCAACTAGGCATCTGCAAAGGTTCCTAATCGTGGTTGTGATGTGATCAAGCCTTAAATTTTTTGCACACTTGAAAATCACCGGCTTTCTTTTTGTCGTATATTTATTTTTCAGTAGAAATAAAGAAAAGAATTAAACTTTACTTCTTTCTCTCCCATCATTTATCGAATTTTTTAAGTTCTTCACATCGATTGATATTATAAAGCTATATCGATGGCATTCCAAACTCTACCTAATATACTATTATACTAATATATATATATATATATATATTGTTATATAATTATATATATATATTATATATATATATGTATTTATTAATGGTATATAGGACTCTATGATAAATAAAGTCACGTATATGTGGAAGAATTTCTCAGGTATATATAATAGTTAGATACCTAATTAGTGAATAGATATATTTTAGCTTACTATACTATATATATATTATTTATAATTTATGTTTAGTATGGGGATATATCTACGTCTACATAGTACTCTTATCTTAAATATCATTTATTTATTGCTAATAAGAGGTGAAGATATTATCACCTATATAATGATCACATATCTAAGTATATTATATATTATTATATATACTATATTAATTGAATAATAATATAAGTATAAACTGATAAATGATAATAGTCATGGTGACGAAGAATTGTAGACTCTCACTCACTAAGTTAGGTATATATATATATATATATATATAAGGATAATTTCTTTCGTGTATAATATATATAAATAAATATTATATATATATAGATATATATCTATAAATTATAACTAATCACATACTATATATACTAGCTAGAGTTGGACTCTTGGGCAGATAAATTGGTAATATAATACAGAAACAATACTATAACAATATATATACATAATGATACTATATCCAATGGGGCTAAATAAGGGTAATACTAATAACATATAAAATAGCGACACGCCAGCTACTCGCAAAGCCATAACACATACGTATACACCATATATTATATATATATATTCCTATATAAATATTAGTATAAAACTTATATTATATATACTATCTACTATATATATATAGGCTCATATAACCACTATATATATACAACTGGTACCTATACAATAATCAGTAACTCCCTAATATATAACTACAACCTATATATAATAATATATATACCTATATAAGACTATACTATATATTAAAATCATAATGTGATAGATGCCGCAGATATATACGATAACTATATATTACTAAGAGTAGTAGCTACAGCAATAAGACCGTGATACTATATTATATCCTAAATATCAAAGCTACGCTAACTTAATCTACCCTTCTAATAGGTACTACAATACAAGTTAACCTAACTAAATATCCTCACTGATAATAACCTAAACTCAACACCCATCATAAGCAAATTACAAATATGAACCATATACCACTATTATATAATAGATTACAAAATAATAATAATATAGATATTAAATAATATATACCTATCCGATCACCTTATGTGAGCACCATAATAAATCACTTTACGCTTCTATGTACAAAAGGACAGGAATTTTGACACAAACCTAGCGCTCTAAACGCTCAAATTATGATTAAATTTAAATAATATGAGGAACTTGACATTCCTGCAATGCACTCCATCTCACAATATCCTTAATTCACCTATAATATTTCCCATGCTTCATTCGAATAAATCCGTGCGTAATCAATAAACCCCAAATTATTAGATCTCAAGACATTGTCCTCAATTAGCTCGTTTACATACATTATTATATAATCCTAATTAAAACCACTGATAATACGAGTCAACAACCAACAGCGTCAAGTCAATATATACTACCCTAACACATATGACATCTCAAAATATCAAAATCCTGTATATATACGTTAAAAAAAAAAAAAAAAACAAAACAAACGTCCCATAATGAAGTCCTTATTCCTATCGATATCAATAAAAGCGTTGTCATAAATTAACCCCAAATAGTATACAACCGCGTGTCAGTACCCCGTCAAAAACTTAGTCTTTATAAGTGTATTATAACTTTCACTCGTAAGAGGAGGTGAAGGATAGAAGATATAAACATCACATCGTGAGTTAAATACATGTTAACTCTATTCTTCTCCTCATTCGGGCATGAAACCTTTTACCTTATTCTTGTGATGCATTAATCACTCCTCTGTGTCTCAATGAAGATCCTGATTTAATGATTACTAATATATCTATAATTATTATAATTTTTATTTGAGTTGTATCCCTCACACTTATATGTTTATTATAATTTTGACAATATTTATTTATACTTTTAATTATTTATTATATAATTATAATTATTATTATTATTGATTTTATTATTATTATATTATTATTATTATTATTATTATTATTATTATTATATTTCAGAAGCAAAGAATTGTTTGTTTATATTCAGAATTGTCCTGTAAGAAAATTCTCCTTATTTGTCAGGAAGGTTCAAATTGACTTTTGTAACTACCCTCTCTGCAAAAATATATATTAAGGATGATAAGCTGATTTATTATTTCTAATATTATTATTATTATATTATATTTATTATTATATTATTATTTTATTTATTATTATTATTTATTATTATTATATTATATTATTATTATTACCGTAGCCCTTTTCTCATCTTTATAAGATTATTTTGTTATAAATATTAATATAATATGATTAAAAAGAACTAATTATACCATATTAGTAGAGATATAAAGAAATAATATTTTTGTAGGAAATTAGGTCATTTAACTATTTTATTATATATGTGATGGAAATCGAGAAAAAAAAAAAAATTATTTACAATTCAGTCTATTGATTATTATTTATTATCTTTATTATATTCTATATATTTGTGTGAATGAAATAAAAGAAATATTTATTATTTTTTAACTTATTATTATTAAGGCACATCTCAGAAATTTAAAATTTATTACATGTCACTCAATTTGGCTCGCTATTTGTCACCTCTTCAGTATCGGTCGACTGAAACTTATTTATCCTTAGCCTATGATTTGTTTTATGAGTTGCTTCTTGAGGTATATATTCCACGAATGTAACAATGTAATAAGAAAGAGATATAGTGACGTACATTTCATACTGTCATTATTTAACTTTTTAACATGTATGAAAACAGTATTCAAACATGTATTCAAAACTAATGAAATATTCACAGATTCGTTGAACCTTGTCTCGCTCTATACATGTATCTAATAGTATATTCCTTGTTTTTTAGACATTTTTTATTATGTTTTTATTTATTTGT
>JABUQX010113136.1:2500-10000 GCA_015478945.1 Trachelipus rathkii | reverse complement strand
AATATATATAAATATATATATATAATATATATATATATATATATATATATATATATATATATATACTATATATATATATATATATATATATATATATATATATTATATTTATATATAGATGTTAAATATGCATTTAATCGCAATTATTTATATAAGGGTCTTAAACAGAGAAACATATAATGGGAAGTGAAGAATTACTGCCTTCTTCGGGATTGAACCACCGCGTAGTTGCGAATGCAGGACAATATACGTGATCATTTACCACTTGAGTTATTCTCCCAGACCAAAAAAGTTGGGTCAAGACACGTTTTAAAGCAACCGAGCCCCCTTCAAGGCAACATCACCAGGTGTCTAGCCTGTCCTATCCCTCGTTCTTAATAAATTGTAGATGTTAAATATTGATAACTATCCTTTAAGACCTTATATATATTATAATATAATATTATATATATTTAATATATATATATATATAATATATATATATATATTATATATATATATATATATATATATATCATATATATATATATATATATATAATTACATATATATATTATAGCGTTATATCATATATTATATATTATATTATGTTATATATTATATATTATATATAATATTATATATATATATATATATATATATATATATATATATATAATATATAAAATATATATATATATATATATATATATATATATATATATATATATATTTAAAAGATCTATATATATATTATATATATATATATATAAGTAACCACCACTCGCAGGCAGAGCCATTTTCAAGGAAAGGCAAATAATAAATAAAAATTAATAATAATTGGAAAAATCCACAATCCCAAGCCTAACGCAAACCTCTGAGGTGGACGCAAACGGAGGATTTGAAGAGAGGAAAGATCAAATACAACAGTAAATAACTAATGAAGGAGGAAATTTCCGCCAGAGGAGAGGTGGTTGAATGAGGAGGTTACCTCAACAGACATGCCTGAGATCCCAATATTCACAACAGAACTAATGAGAAAGCATGCCACCCTTATTCTACGAGGGTGACGCAATGGAGGTAGAATGCAAGAACGTAACTCCCTCAAGCACCTGCCGTATGTAATACCTATAGTAAAGGAAATTAGAAACACCAACGTTACGTCGCGAGAGATAAAGGGTCAAGGAGTAGAAAGTAGGGACAGTTTATTAATTCTTTTAGCCGTTGACTCAACCTATCTAAAAGAAGGATTGGAACCAGAGGCCTCTCAAATGTTGGAAGAGAGTATTTTCATACAAGGGGGATACACCCCTTCTATTATTGGAGTAACTGTTTGAAAGAAAAAAAATCCAGCAACCAAACAGAACTCCCAGCTTCTTGAGGCCACCTTACAACAATTGTGGATGTGAGAGATCCAAGTTAAGTTTATTGTTTGTTATGTTCAGACAAGAATGTTTATGTTGTTACAGTGAGAACAAGGGGGGCGATGAAGAAGATAGGAAAGTGGAGCGGGGGTGTTTGAAAGGAGATGTGAAGAAGTTGAATTTTAGAAGTTGAATTTCACCAAGATTGTTCTGTTAACCCCACGTGAAACCCATGCGATCAGCAAGAAGAAATCGGAAAGCTGAGTGGAGATGCAATTATAAAAACAAAAGAGGGAGCAGATTTAAAATAAGTGAATGAATGTAGAGTGAGTTAATCGGCATAAGAGTATGAACAGGGGTCAGCATGAGCATCTGTGAATGATTGTTAATGAAAAGTAGGAATAAAGTTGGAGAGAGAACAGAACCTTGCGGAACAGCACAGTTAACAGGAAAGGAAAGAAGAGGCCGCTCCATCAACAAATGCCGATAATGAACGATATGAAGAGAAAAAACTTGACATAAGTGAGCAATGAGAGGAGGAAACCCAAAGAGAAATGCTTTAGAGGGCAGTGACGGCATGCCAATAACCCTGTCAAAGGCTTTGGAATGTCAAGTGCCACCACACATGACTTCTCCCCATAGACCCTAAGGGCAGAAGATTATAAACTCAGTAAGATATAAAAGAATTCACCAGCTGACCTCGAATGTCGAAAGCTATGACTGTTGATCTGAAAGAGAGGAATTGAGATTCCAGATGGCTACAAGAAATGAGAGTGAAAGAGTTCAAAGATTTTAGATAGAATTTTACAGGTGGAGAGCATACAACGAAAGTTAAAAGGATTCAGAACGGTTACCCCTCTCGGGATCGGTTGAACATATGCTTTCATCCATCGCTGAGGGAATGTGTTAGAACTAAGGCAAAGAGAGCAGAGCCGAACGAGGACAGGCACCAGCTCGGAGGCACACTCCCTCAGAACACGAGGAGGAATTCCATCCGGGCCGCTAGCCTACCTAACGTTAATAGATCTCATGATTTCATGCACCCTATTATGTAAAATCACATGCAGAACCATGGGACACCTGAAAAGAGAAGGACTAGGAGGGGGTTGCCAGAATCGTCTAGTTGAATTAGAATGAAAATGGATAGCAAGCGAAGAGATTAGTCCTTATTCAGAAGAGGTATTAGCTTAGAGTCTATCAGAACAATAAGAGAGGAAAGCAGATTTTACAGATGTATTAGAGATGTTTTTGCAGGGTCAGAAACTTTATCAGTAGGAAGATCCAAGTGTCAGCGCACTTCCTTTTGATGAAAGCACGCTTAGCCTGACGAATAATATTCCGGCAACGATTCTGAGTTGAACGAAAATTATCAAGTGTGATAGGAGAAGGCGAGTTTCTCCATTTCTGATAGGCACTGTTTCTATCCTGTAGAGCACAAGAACTATTGCCATCGAACCACGGATTGTGAGGAGAAAAAGATTTAGAAAAAGGACGGAATGAATCTGCTCATTCCCACTTTGGAGATTACAAAAAATGTTTTCAGCAGTCAACCCGAAGCGTCCTCCAGTCGAAATAGATTCATACTAAGGGTAGGTAGCAAAGAAGTGACGCAATTCCACCCAACTAGCCCAATAAAGTTGCCAGAAAATACCGTTCTAGGCATGGTTGGAAGCTGCTGGAAGAAAATGTTATAATTAAAAACTGCAAGATTGGGGTCAGAGGGAATGTGTATTTGTTGCGAGAAGAAGTGGTGAAGCATAAGCCAAGAGTGTTCAAGAATTGGTTAGGATGATTTGGGAGTATGATCTCCTATATCAACTGTTCCACATCGTTGAGAATACTGAATATCTAGCCTTCCTTTCCACCTGCATAAGTATGAGAGGATCCCAAACACTCAGTGTTGGTGTACATTGAAATCCCCTAAGTAGAGGACTTTCAGGAGTTAGATGAGAAGATAGTAAACAGTTTCGTGAGGGTAGTAGATATCTAAAAATCTAAAAAGATCTGGAAAATCTGTTCCATAAGGAGAGCAGCAGTAGCAGAAACACAAGATAGTGATAGTAGTAGGAAGAAAGATCTTAATGCCATAGAATATCCAAGTTAGGAGACTCAAGGTTTCGAGACGTGCTTACGTGAGTGTTAATGTTTAATATTCAGTCGGAAATTGTGAAAAAGTTGTAGGTAGAGATATTAAGATATTAAGTGAAAGAATCCATGGATAGTTGGGTATCAGACAGAAGTAAGATAGTTGGGTATCAGACAGAAGTAAGAGGTTAGGTTGAGAGAAATATGATGACTCCACAGATTCGAAGTTAACGTCTAGGCCAACTGACGTAGCAAGTCAATAAGAGGCCCCCATTCCGTGGCCACCTCACGTCCATAACCAGTATTGTACTTCGACAATCACGCCCCTTACACACATACACACAAATCCACGCACACAAAAGAATATTAGACCTACATTAACACCTTAAAAATAAAATTGTGATAATTTTATGTTTATAAAAATGGAAACAGAGACTAAATCAGTAAGTACTTTAAAAATATTTTTAGAAAATCACAAAGAATAAAAAAGTTAAAATCATACACACGCTCACACACCCGCTTAAATTTACGACGCAAGAAATAATCACCTCCCGAACAGCAAACCTTTAAAACCCAAGCTTTTGTTTTAAAATAAAAAAACCTTAAAAGTTCTTAAATATCGGTGAAATTAAGAATAAAAAATATCGGGAAAACGAAGTAACCTACAGTAGTATTAAAATCTAACGGACATTTGTGTTGTCATGCCTCACTCCATATACATATCGATTGCATTGGAATTCGAAACATTTCATAAAATTGCAAGTAAAAAATTCGTTAAGTCAAAATTGGAAACTATAGAAATAAAGCATCTTCAACACCTTTAAAATATTTAAAAAGCAAAGATTAAATCTATGTAAACAACCTAAACTCAACATAACCTTTACTTAACGTATATATATAATGTAATTTATTTTTATATTATATAATTCATTTCACTTTGCATTATTAAAAAAAAACACACGCATTTTTTTTTTTTCCTCTGCACAAAACAACTTCGTTAACTATTTCGATTATAGATTTAAAAAAAATTCATTGAGCTTAACTCGGTAGGAGCTTAATCCACATGAGCCAATTTAACTATTGCTGCCATCTATATTATGAAAAATAAATGTCATTAAACTTTCACAAAAACTAGCTACCACTATCTGTCAGAAACTAAAACGTTAAAAAGATGACGTTAAAGAAAAAAAATAATAAATTCAAGACTTAAGCGATATACTTCCCTTTATCATTTAACACACTGCTTCTTCAATAATTAAAACCAGATTCTAGCATTAATAAACCCTAAAAAACTAGAACAGATTTGAACCGTTAAGAAGTTGAAAACTGTTCAGACTATATAACTTAAAAACATTGATGGTAGCAATTATATTAATTAAGAACCAAACATCAATATGATAAAACATTGATGCACTAAATGAAATAAACACAAACTAAATAACTCAAATTACAAATAAATCACCAAATGGCACAACAGCGCAATCCCTAACACAACCTTCCACCCATAATAACTACATACTTTTTAACCCTATATATATAAATATATTATAATATATATAATTATATATATATATATAAGATATATCATATATATATATGATATATTATAATATATATATATATATATATATATATACATTGCATTGTTATACTTTTTTTAGATGATGTTTACGAGGAGTGTTGCATTTCAGTGATTTTTCCTTATATCATTTAATGTAACACCGGAGCTCCCCGTTGACGATACAGTTAAGATCTTTCCCTAAATAACGAGAAAAATATAAAAATATAATATATATATATATATATAATATGATATATAAAAATATTTATATATAAATGATATTCTTAATAAATTTTATTTCCGAAAAAAAATAAAGAAGTTTCTAATAAGAGGGACACATCACCTTGGTTATAAAAATCGATTCTGAAGTATTAAAAAGAATCATAAAATGATAAAAAATCAATTAAAAACCTACTCCCAATTTAAGACGTATTCAATTCTGTTGTAATAGTTAAGACATGCAAAGCGTAATTATTGTAAAAAGAAATTTATTAATTGTTAAAATAGTATAAAGAAACAAATGTAATGAAATAAATTACCTGCTGGGTAAGAATAAAATTCCCAAAGTTACATGTTTGAGTGTTGTTAATAGCGAAATAACTAATTATATTCAAATTGATGAGGTGTTTAATGATTAATTTTTGAACGGTGTAACGCAGATAGCTGATCTTGTTGATGAGTCAGTAAACAACTATATGAATCTTATACCTGATGAATGGGAATTGTTTTATAATTTTTTTAGTGAAGCCGATGAGATTAAGGAATTATCTCCAACCTTAGGTCGAATGATGCCTGCTCGATATCCCTGTGAAGTTTATGAAATGGTTTAAGTTATCTGTTATTATTTCTGGTCTCCTTGATGTTATTATTGGCCAAGGTAAGCTTCCTTATGTATTTATGGTAGCCAGAGTTGTACCTATAAAAAAAAAAAAAAATGGTATGAAAACTAATGTAACCAATTACAAACCTATTTCTGGTCTTCCTGTTTTGAATAAAATATTGATAAAATGTTACACAATAGATTATTGAGTTATTTTAACTCAAATCAATTGTTAAATGAAAACCAGTTTGGAATTTTGAAGGTAAAGATAATCAACAAGAAGTATTATTATATTGCCTGTTTTTAGCGATTTAATATACTGTATTTGTGTATTTGAGGATTTTCCGAAGGTTTTTAATACTGTCACTCATGATTTGTTATTTTAAAAGTCATATAAATATGATAGAGACATTGTGCTTCGATTAATGACATCATTTCTGAATAGTAGATCTCAGTACGTTAGTTGCATTAATGTAACGTAGAGGATTTTAGAAGATGTTGGTGTTCTACAGGGTAGTTGGATTTGGCTTTTCTTTAGAATATTTAAACAAACGATTTGTTCAGAATTTTTGACGGATCAAATTGTGAATGTATAACGTAAGAAAACGATACCACTATTGTAGCAAGAGACTCTGATTTGTCCATATAAATGTGAATTTAGTGAGATTCTCTGATTGTTGTTGTGAGTGTAGCAAATTAAAAAATCCTTCATAAACTAAATGGATGATTTTCTTCGAAAATTAATCATCCACTGTTGCCATTTCTTTACATTTGACGCAAACTGACTTACCGAGACTCACTTTATATTGGGTAAAATTTAAGGTATTACAAACAAATTAAATTTATAAAAAGTAAACTTTGGATGTTTCTGAACATTAGTTATGAAGTGAAAAGTTATGCAACTGGATACTGCAAAATCTTTTTATCAATTGGTTTGTCATTCTATCATATGGAATAGTCGTTAAGGGTCGTGCTTTGATGGCATCTCTGGGCTTTGGATTCATTGTCCTGCAGTGGAACTATGAATTCCAATATTTGGAGTTATATCAATAAACGACGAAAATAACATATTTAAAAATTTTATATATATATATATATATATATATATATATATATATATATATATATATATATATATATATATATATATATTATATATATATATATATATATATATATATATATATATATATATATATATATATATATATATATATATATATATATATAATATATATATATATATATATATATATATATATATATATATATAATATAATATGTATGTAATAAATATGTATATAAATATAATATATATATATATATATATATATATATATATATATATATATATATATATACATATATATATATATATATATATATATATATATATATATATATATATATATATATATATTTATATATATATATATATATATATATATATATATATATATATATATATATATATATATATATATATATATATATATATATATATATATATATATATATATATATATATATATATGTGTGAACTGAGTAACACTGCTATTCTGCATTACACAATGAGCTCTTGCCGTTATTCACTAGTAGTTTTGATCAACTTGTTATACCTCATGCATATGAAACTAGATTCAAAGCATAATTTTACTATACCTGTCATTAAATATATGTTTTTAAGTTTA